>JAOQGN010227876.1:0-10589 GCA_027564295.1 Himantozoum antarcticum | reverse complement strand
AAAAAAATTTTCCAAAATGAGCTTAGATCTATGAAATATGAGGGTGTCGCCAAATTCGGGGTCCAAGATCTGTCGCCAAAAATGAAGTCCGCCAAACCTAAGACCCGCCACTAGGTCGCCAAACTTAAGTCCGCCAATATTTTCTTCCAGTAGGGTAATTAATGTCTATACAATATATAATAATATTCCTATAAATAGTATATCATTTATCATACAATAACATTACATGACTGTATAATAACTATACTGTATATTAGGCCTATAACTGTAACCCTATAACTGTAACCGTATAACTGTAACCCTATAACTGTAACCCTATAACTGTAACCCTACAACTGTAACCCTACGGTACCATTTTATAATTATTGACAGTATTATTTTTTTTACTACAATACACTACAAACTATAAAGTACAAATTATTATTATTAGTTGTCTAAATTGTCTAAAATCAACAGTAATTAAAATTTTAATTTTTAATTAAAATTTTAAATTAAAATAAGCCTTACAAATTGACAGTAATGCTTTGAAAATTGTCTTGATTAAAATCGGATACCGATAAACATGGCATTCAGGTCAAGCCTGGAGCACATCGTTCCAAGGAGTCATTCAAGTGGCAGTAGACTCTTCACAGACTGCCTTTATAAGTCTTTGGTACAATCACACCAGGATGGAAATTGAGGATAGAGCTAGCACTAGCAGCATCTAATGTTGGGTTCATACTGGTGTACTTCGAGTCATATTTACAAATAGTTGCCAATATTATATTATAACATTGTCATATTTAGCTGTCTTAATAAAAGGCATGCCAGTTTCAGCTAAAATTGCCCTACGTCAGGCATAATTTGGCAAAAATGAATGTCGCATGTTTGTACCCTAGAGTTATCTTCTCCATAAGGGAAAATAATTTCAAAAACTCTATTGCACAGCTGATCAGGCCGTTCATGCGTTTTCATACCGGATATTGTGTTTTGCCATCTCTTCATTTTTTCAACAATTTTACATAATATTTATATTTTACAGTTTATTTGATTTAACTTATATTTTCAGGATGCTAGCTCCAGAGGTCATGATGTTTTACATCATCTGATCATCATCATCATCTCCTATACTAAGTTACAATTTATTAATATAATAATATTCATTGTATATAATTTTAAAATATTTATATATTTGTTAGAGGAAACGCATGTGCGCTACCGTTAAAAATGACCTAAATATGATTGAAAATTTTATATATTGCACCTGTGCATTGATTGCCGCAGGTGAGACATGAATTTGGCAAGCTTTGAAATTTTTTGGCTGTCGTTTTTAAAAATATACCCTACCCTAACTGTGAAAATATACACCCAGCATAACTATAACTACCCAGTGTGTAAACCAGTAAGTGGACTAACCATGAAGCCAAATTGTCAAGGACATAATTATCATAGGCTGTTTTATTACACACAGCCAAACACAACATGTCACCGCACCACACAACATGTCACCGCATCACACAACATGTCACCGCACCACACAACATGTCACCGCATCACACAACATGTCACCGCACCACACAACACTGGTATTGTTTGTTAGTTCATTACCAGTTCCTCACTTCAGTGGCTAATTGAGAAAAACATTGAAATAAATAGTTCAACAATAATTGCCAACTTGTTGGCAATTACTGCAATACCTTTGGTTCAACTCACTCAAACCCAATTTTTTTATTTTTTTATAAAGCCTGAAGCATTTATAAAAAAAATATCCTAAAGTTGAGTCCAACACCATAAATGCACCGCTAGAAAAGGTGTTGCTGATAAAACACTTGATGGTTGTTGCTTTATTGAAAAGAAGGAGAGATGCAATCCAACTGGCACTCAAATAACCCAAAGCAGACAAAGGGTATATTGATATGCTGCAATAATGTAAACAAAGCTGACCTTCACAAAAACTGTTCCAGTTTTTAATAAAATAAAAATAACTGTTTGGGTGCAAAAATTGAAACAAAGGATCATAATGAAATAAATACAAACAGTACTACGATAGCTAAACCCCTGCCAGGTGAAGCACTAAAACAAAAGGGATTGACATTGACTGAATGTTTTATCTGTGCTGCCAAGTAGAGGATAGAGTGCTAGCGTGTTGAAGAGATCCTGGAGGTGTTCAACATGAAATAATTATAAAGGACAGTCGATTATAAATCCTACAAGTAGCCCAACATCTGAAGCTCGAAGGACATGGGTATCTAAGATTGTTTCTGGTTGTGATTGAGACTGTAACTGAGTTGCTCTTCTCATAGGGAACAGTGATCTCATTGCATGGGAAGCACATTGTAAATTAGCCTGGCTTACCAAGCCACATGCATTGGGAGATATGCCACCGGTCGGCGATCATGTTGTGGGGGTGTAGTGTAGTTGTGGGGGGTATACCACCACCACCACCAACCCAACCAAGGGCAAGAGAGCATTACTCTCAGAGTGGCATGGGCCCAGGCTAATCGTAAATTATTAGGTATGACATGACTCCCCACCCAACCAAAGCTTCCATCATCAAACGCATACGGTGTAACCCATGTTTGATAAGGTTACAGACAGTAGTTGCAGTACTGACTTTAGGTCAAAGCAGTATTGTCATAATGAATGCTGTAAATTGGGAAAGCTGCTTTCTGTTTCCACACAGACAATAAGTATCTTGATTTGATTATAACGCATGGGATCTTTGTCTAAGATTCTCTGGCCATTCACTGGACCCAGTGGAGAAACCAAAGTAAATCTAACAAAACCTTTTCATCTCAAGTTTAATTATTGAAAGCATCTGCTTGCGATTTGTGGACATTTTCTCTCATTATTTAGTCATAAGGTATGCATGTACAGAATAGTCTCATGCATATACAGAATAGTCTCATGCATGTACAGAATAGTCTCATGCATGTACAGAATAGTCACATGCATGTACAGAACAGTCTCATGCATGTACAGAATAGTTTGGTGCATGTACAGAATAGTCTCATGCATGTACAGAATAGTCTCATGCATGTACAGAATAGTCTCATGCATGTACAGAATAGTCACTAGGCATATAAATTAGCCATCATATCAAATTATCAACCTCAACTTATAACATTATTCTCCTGTAAACATCAGCAGATGTTTCCCTTATCTAGATTATTGCCTACAATTAATTTCCTATAATTTTCAAGCGAAGGGATTTACGGAAGTTGCTGATAATATAGTTGTTGGTCAAGTATAGCACAAAGTTTCCTTTCCAATGTTTCAATGATTGAGAAAGCTGAAAGCAGCTGATAGTGACAGTCAGTACTATGTTACAATGTTACTTTGTGCTACCAGTAGAGTACATTGTGCATTCTTGAAGGAAAGCGAAGGCCAAATACTTCGACTTACGGCAGCAGTAAAGGGCGCATGCTCCGTAAAAATGTCAACAGACACTAAACCTGGAACCAGAAGTGGCATGCTCGACTAGGAAATTCAATGCTGGAACAGAAGAGCAAACTGTGCATTTTTAAAATTAACCAGGGTGTGAGGAAAAAAATGTAGGCTGAGAAGTTATCTTCTCTTGACAATATGCAATCGCGTTTCAAACTGAAAATCTTAACAACCCTCTTAGAACTTAGCTAAGATTAAAATGTGCGTTATTGCACCAAATTGGAGCAGAAAAGAGAATAGTTTAATCTACTACTTACTCCCTCTGTGTAGCTAGCTACTACCTATCTATGCACCTCATGAATCAGCTGATGAGCTGATGGGCGGGCATTTATTTGCTCAGGCATAACTGCTCATGCCATATTTTATATTATCCGTTTGCGTCATCACAAAGGACGACGCTATCACTGCACTACGATATGCATTATGTGATACATCTGTCCGGGAATCAACAGTAGGCCTATCTTAGTTCGTAATAGACAATGGAAGGGACAATAGACAATAAGACTTAGACAATCGTATCAACTATGTGCACCAACCTAAACCCCAAACCCCAAACCGTAATCTAGATACAGTCCTTTTCTAACTGTAATTTGCTAACTGTCAGTATTTTGAGTTGCTAGACCACCAGTCATGCTCGGTTGCCCTCAGTTTGATTGTGAGCAGTTCATCTCATACATACCTAAAGGATTGTAGTGGCCACCGGTAGAACCACATATATTGTTTCCTGGTTTTCTAGTGTTCAGTGGATATGTATGTATGTGGTAACCATCAGCAACTTTATTTAGGTTACTCATAGTCACTTCTATCGATGATACTGCAGAAGGCAGGCCAGATGAAGTCATCTTGATAGATCCATTGAATAAGACATCACTGGCTCACAGACCATGCCATTCATCTTCTGTCTTTACTTGAGGTGTCAGCTGCATACACCAATAAATGCAATGAAAAGTTGTGAAGTCAAGGGGCAGAAGTGTCTCCGCACTGATTTATGTGCTGATATAGAGTATCTGACCTATTGTCTCATGAATTAATTGCAATTTAATGTATGATAATATAATATAAAAACATAACTTACTATAAAATGGGAAGTGACACACATCACTAGCTTTAAACAAGCTGAGACTTGATCCTTGACTAGAGACCTGAGCTTTGATTACAATCACGATTATCTGGGATCAGTAAGAAAACTTAGCTATACGCTATCATACAAAGCAAACGGCACTAAAAGACTGGACACTGCAGTAATATAAATATATAGCAGGTTAATAAAATTACTCATTGGTTGTTTGGAAGAATGATGACAATTATTCAATTGGTCAGTATGAATACAGGTACAGTTACCTGTATTCATACTGAGTACTGACCCACATACTGGCCCACATAGTTATGGGTCACAGTATACAGTAGACTAGGACCATGTGGTTTGCAGTAATTCACAGCCCGGTACTAGACATGTGCCCCATGCCTGCTTAAAAGTGCAAACTAGTTTTAGCAGCCTAGTTACAATATCAACGGGCAAAGAAATAAAAAAAATAAAACTTTATTTGCTTTGACAAACTTCCCAAGGAAAGACTTAATTTTGAACTCAAATTACATACCGATCATTTACCATGTGTACATCAAAAATCGGGTTGCTTGGCTCTCTTGACAGTTGTGGGCATGCCCACACTTCGGAACGGGGCACAACAAAATAGAAACATTGGAATAAATATCGACATTGTGACATTGTAATGCTATAAAATTACTCTCAACGTCATGCAAATAGACGGTGGCAACAAGAGGAGGCAACATGTATACTGTATATTAGCTATACAGTATATACATGATTATTATAGGCATGCATTTACCATGCATGGAGGTCAGTGAGATCTGTTGCACATTGTAGATTAATGACTGTATCTTAAAAGTTACTGCCTTGGCAAATTTGGCAAAACTGTGAGAAATTGGAGCTTATGATAATCCAACTGTGACTTGGCATCAAATTACACAAATACCTTTTTTTGTACTTACTGGAGGGTTGCAGTTCAATAATTTGAATGACCTAAAAATAGCATTTTATATTCTAGAATGAAAGTTTTACTATAATAATTAAATAGTCATAGATTTATTGCACCAGCAACACACCCCTAGCCTTCCTCAATGCCATACCTTTTGTATAATATCGGCACAGACATATCTGGCAGCTGCTGCTTGCTGTTGGTGGATGGTTACAGATCTCCTTACTACCGTGTAACTGCCAGATAAAGGAATATCATCTGTATAGAGATATCTAGTGACACCCGGACTTGCGGCTATGTTTATTGTCTCATTATACTTGTTATTAAGATCTCCTACTTCACATCCTAGTCTGTTAGCCATACAAGTTGGCTTGTACACAACTGAATCTGTAAATAAAGTAGTGGTAACAGTAACATTATACTCTGCAATTGCTGTGATGTCGGTTTGGACATACTCTGTGGAACAGGAAATACATGCGAGAAAGTTGTCTTCTCTTGTTGAAGCACAATCACTCTCTAAAACACCACACCTCGACTGCAATCATAGAACAATGACTTCAAAATCAAACTTGTTGCACTACCACATTACCGATCAACGCATAACAATTTAGTTGCTTTACACATTGCAACAACAATTTGGCAATATTTTTACAATGACTGCGCCATGTGTATGATATTATTTTGTTCAACATAATGATTCAGCATGCTCACTACTCCCTGTTTAGTGAAATGGTGAGTTGTGATTGTGTAGAAACTTTTACATCAATTTCATACCTACGTGGAAATACGCAGTATGTACATGTAATATGCAAATTAATGATTCCAAAAAATATCTTTATAAAGATGACCTAATAAATTAATGTAAATTTGTCTTCATCTTTAATCGTTCACAATAAATTCAAGCTTTCAGTGAAGGTAATTTAAGTCTCTAGCATTTCCACTAAAGCCTGGTTCAAATTCAGCATTACATTAGTTCCAATAATCGATGATGCAAGAGGTGCTAAGGGTGCTAATCGCGTGGTGGAAGAGGCCTAACAAAATTACATGAGCTCAGAAATAGATATTTGTCATAAACATACATCTAGAATTATAGACATATTCAACAAAACAGTGCATCAATGGTGGTCGTCCAGCATCCATGCCAAATCACCAAATATTCCTGCATACACAGTTGGTTTTCCCTGAAGAGATGTTGTAAGAAATTGTTGCACTAATGTAAGCACAAATATTTCTGTAATTTAAATATATTGTAGTAATGGTAATAATGGTGATCTAGTTAACAGCACGTGGCCTTACATCCAATGAAAGCTTAACTATTACAATAAGTAGGCTTTGAATGAAAAGCTCACATGTTACGGCAGCATCAATAAAATCTTACCCGTTATGGCAGCATCAAATGGATTCCAGTGATCACCGGCTGAAGAACATCTGCCTTCTGTACTTAAATAATCATCTCCTATTGGGTTTACATGGATATGATAATTATGGTTCCTTGTGGTCTCACTCGTCTCCCCTGCATCTGACATCTCAACAAAGATGGTAGTGTCAGCCCATGGTTTTTCTGCTTCTTGTACGAAGGTGATGGTGCCTATACAGAGTATACATGTACAATATGGAAAGCTTGAGAAGAAATATGCAGCGTTATATAAGTTGGGAGGTTCCCAACCTTCCTGCAAAAGCAAGGTAGGTGTAGCTCTGCGTACACCCACCCCTCTAATATTGGTCTATCATTTGCGAAACAATGAAGCCGTTTCAGAAACAATGACAAAAATCTCAACAGACGTCACCAGTGTACCACATCCATTCTCAGTGTGAGAAGACACCAGGTTGAGTCTAGAACTCTTCACAATTTGACACTTGACAACTAATTTAATCCTTTTACTTTGTTGTATTAGCTAGCATCCATATCTGAAAGCGAGTGAACAAAATGCCTGGTCAGAACATTATCTGTTACAAAACCATTCCACACCATCTTGTGATCGAGATTGGGTACCCCAATGGTAGGTTAAAAGATGGAGGTCTACCTGGCAATGCCTTATATACAAGCTCACTCGTCACTCATCAATATGTTATAGCTAGAGCAAGATTTACTAAACAGTACACCAATTACCAAGATACAATCATCATCACTTCTAATAAAACTGGTTCCTGGTGTAGAAACCGATTATGTGGCTATGTGGCTGACGTTTGACATTTCACTTTAATAAAGAAAATGCGGTTTATTGCTTCAATTACTCATATTCCAGTCTATACTCCAAAGAGGTGAAAAGTGTTGCATCAAATATTTAAGGCGTTTAGGAGGAAGTTATGTGGTACAAGTACAAGTAATTAATAATGACACAATCTTAAGCTAATGATTTATCATTTACTGGTTCACTGTTCACACTTCTGTCCACTGCGATTCATTAACCCATGACACCACACACGATAGCACTTGCAATAGTTACAAAAGCTGTAATTATATTTTAGATAGAAACTGCTTATAATTCTTTAAGGTTGTCTTGCCTTTGCATTCCACCCTTTGTTATCAAACCAACACACGAAGTCGTGAGCTACTCGTAACATTTCAGCTACCAACCTCACTAACAGTAGCATCCCATTCAAGTATTACAGCACTCTGATTAAAATGTGTTACCAATATTGTATATTTACTAATCAATAACGAATGTTTTGACTTTTGTATCATACAAGCTTCAGCAGATAATTCAGTTGGCAGTACTTGGCAGACGATTAAATAATGAAGCTCTGCCTTGCAGGAGGGGTAATAGCAACACAGTGCAGCAAATTTATTTCACCCTTTTCAAATTTTCTGTAATAGTCATTTTATCTACTTACCCTCCACATTACCATCAAACTCCGCTTTAGCTACAGTCACTGGTCCAGGATAGCCAATGTTAGCACACATCCATCGTGCTCCGGCAGGGGCGTGTATTACTACAGAGCGCCCAACAACGCTGTGCTTTCCAAATAATGGTAGATAGAGGTCCGTGTAGGTTCCATTTACTGCCGATTGCCCAGCTAGGCTGCCGTACTTTCCACTGAGATCACCAATCTGCATAAATATCACAATCTTAAATGATGAACAACAAAATAACAATGCAACTTCCATCTGGTGTTGCCAAGAGTAATCTGTAAAGGGACATAATGTGAGCAAATTTAAAACTTAGTTGACATTGAAATTTTTAAATAAAAGTGTGCTCGCTTGTAAAAATGTTGCCAAGATATCTTCCCTACAGTTTTAACATTGTAATAAACAGGTACCAGATGTAAAAATACAATCTTTTTACAATAATTATGTTCTATGATCACAGCAAGTGAAAATAGTTATACATTGCCCGAGGTATACATTGCCCGAGGTATACATTGCCCGAGGTATACATTGCCCGAGGTATACATTGCCCGAGGATAGTTTCACATTTCACCATTGGTAGGATTTTAAAGATCCTATAAACCCAAAAATGTTGTCATTAAATCTTCTGCGCAACCGTGGGTAGAATATAGTAGTATGGATAGACCAGCTAAGGTTTTCTTTATAATATCCTATACGGAAGTGATAACCTGCGTTTTTGGTTAGTCACATGACCCATGACATCACAAAAGCGATTCATATGACATCACAAAAGCAATCACTGGGCCAATATTCAAAATGCTATATCTGGCAAAGTATACTATAATTGGTACTGATTCCTGTATGCTCATATGCTCATATGCTCATATGCTCGTATGCTCATATGCTCGTATGCTCATATGCTCGTATGCTCATATGGTTAAATAATTTATTAAGCCTATCTGTACATCAATTAGATTTGGATTGTACTTTGATCTTTGATTTTGATTAATTTCTGGCTAATTTTAAGCGGCTTGCCGCTTTTAATAATTTATGTGTCCATGTCCATTAGGAATATGTATATTTTCAACATTTTCCGCTATGAACTTTTATAAAATGCAGTGTTTGCACATAACTGCTTGCAAATCAGCAGCTAATGTTAAAATGGAGATGGTTTCAACCTGAGCCATGTAATAGGCCTTGTCATAGTCCCATGTAATAGGCCTTGTCATAGTCCCATGTAATAGGCCTTCTCATAGTCCTGGTTCCAGTGTGAAATCAAACTGTTCATAAAACAGCTTGAAAAATCTGAGTAAGGCCCAAGGCTGTGGTTTAGCCTATACGCACACCTGCGCGCTAACTCTCGGTTAGCCAAACCCATGCTGTCTGTCAACCAAACCCATGCTGTTGGCTAGCCAATACCCATGCTGTCGGCCAGCAAATACCCATGCTGTCGGCCAGCAAATACCCATGCTGTTGGCTAGCCAATACCCATGCTGTCGGCCAGCAAATACCCATGCTGTTGCCTAGCCAATACTATGATGTCAGAAAACAAATACCTATTGTGTCGACTAGCCAATATCCATGTTATTACATAGCCAATACTCATGTCTGATATCCAGTGGCCATATATAACAGCTAACAGCATAATGCATGCAGTATGAGGAAGAGGAAGGACTCCACAAACCTCAAATTCATCTTGTGTAGTTCCAGTAGTGGCTGAGAAAGGGTTGAAGTGTCCTCCAGTCACAGACGGCCCACACAGGTCAGTTTCTGTTGTGTATTGATATGGTAAGGGATACTGATGTACATGATATCCGCCTGCCAAATTCTGTAGATTCTACAATGGAAGGAACGTACACATTACCAGTTATATGGTATCAGATTTAGCTGAATACCAAACTATCTCGTCAAACTCCTTGTGTTCCATTGGCTCACAGGGCTGGCTTTCCCAACAAGCTTTTCAATGGTTTTTGTATTCACATTAACCTGCTGTATAAATATGGTATGGAGTCTTTGCCCTCATATTCAAAACTGCATATACAACTTGAAGAATTTACAATAAAACGCTTGATGCTCTCGGCCCCCAAAACCAATGGATCCATTTCTGAGTATAGTTATGCAAGTTTTACTGTATGCGATAGTATGGTATTGTATGTATGTTTTATTTAGATAATACCATTTGCTGACGAGATATTATTGGATGCATAACACTTTCCGTTTTATGGACCAGACAGATCGGTACTATAACAGCCCAGTCGATTTACACACAAGATCTCCCCTGTTGATTTTCCATTATAATTTATATTGCAGCAGCATCACTGTTTAGATGAACTTCC
>JAOQGN010227765.1:0-10591 GCA_027564295.1 Himantozoum antarcticum | reverse complement strand
ATTTCAAGTAACCGCAATGCAACAAAAGGCCCGAACCGAGGCGAAGTAAAGTAAAGTTACCTCTCAAGTTAGCCATCTGTCGAAAGAAAATGGCTTTGACACATTTTTTCCACCGAACATCAATGTGGTGCTTGAGAAGGATTTTGCTAGGCAAATTTAACAATTCGTTACTTTGCATTACATTACATTGCTGATTACATTTTTGGCATGTGAAAAAAATGAATTTTCTCCATTTCTGTTATGGCATTAGCATGCAAAATCCTAAGTGGTTATGGCTGCCATTGTTATTGGCGTTGTTGATCATTTTGCAACCTGTAATTATTGACCAATTACAAACTGTTCTTTATCCACAACAGGTTGTTCTTGATCACCCACAGGTTGTGAAATTTTAACAGGTTAAAATTAGTGAAACTAACATTATAATTTGTTTTTAACTGATTATTATAATTATGATAATAATGATTACAATATTATTATATACTTTATTTATAGCTTAATCAATGTTACAGTACAGTTATTATGATTACTAATTATAATTTTTATTATATTAAATTAATTAATTTTTTCTGGTACTAAATAGAAATAAATAATAATAATAATTATACTAATTATTTTGTTACTGGTGTTCATTATCTCCCACCTGTTATCTAGATGGGAGATCATATTTTTATTAATATCTAAAATATCAAAAATAAGAATTGAATGTTTGAATTAAAAGATTGTAATTGACAGTTTTATTTGAAAGGTGTAAAAGCAAATTAAAGACTTAAGTTGAGGAAAAAGGAAAAAGAAGTGTTGTTGAAGTGAAAGCGCCCCCGGAAGATGTCATGGAAAAGTACACTGTGTGGTGCATTATCAGGCCCGCTGCAATTTGGAGTTATCAGCCTCCGGTCGACCGGAGTTTGATAACTCAAAATTGCAGTAGGCCGGATTGCCCTGGCTAACTGAAACCCAACGTATGAATAGGGACCAAAAGCGCGTTACACGTTATGACACAGAAAAGAGTATCACGAAACGCGGCGTGGGCAAAGAGTGCAGATGGCACGTTGTTTGATTGACGTTGAATTATTTTGCACCAACGCATTATCGATACCGTGTGTGGTGTGGGAAAACGTGGCTGCGTTGAGCCACAATATGGTGCCTTGACAAAATGATTTATTTTTAAAGTAATGGATTTAAATAAGTATGTATATATGTGTGTAATCAGGCAGGTGTCATAAGGCATGAATCAGCAATCACAATTAAATACTAAAAATGTTAAACATTATTTTGAAAGATTAAGACTGACAGTTTTCTGGGAAAGCGGATGCAGACAGTGCTATTGTATCCGGCATACGTGAAAACAACTCACCTTCTGCTCACTACGCTCACCTTCTGCTCACTACGCTCGCCTTCGGTTCAGACAATAATATTGTTTCATTATATTATTTATCTACATCTCAGTTCAAATTTCCAGGTTATTTTCTAGAGAGACCAATTAGATAATTATATATATAGGCCTACTAATTTATATAGTGTTTATGTATGAAGAGTAATGTGAGGAGTACCAGTTTATATGAATTTTGATCAAAGATTGATCTAATTCCTCTTCAGTTCGGATGCATTGACATTCACTTTCGTTTGGGTTTGAGGTTGGAGTTTTAAGGGGCAAATCCAGAAATGTGGTTCTTTGTCTTATCAGACTAAATTCCACATTTCTGGATTGGCACCTGGTTTGCCGGGTGTCTGGTTTTTGGGATCTGGGATCTGGGTTTCTGTGATAGGAAGTGACAGGTTCTGGTTTGACATGCCTTCAGGTCTGTCAACCGAACCAAAAATAAATTTTACTCAAAGATCAATGAGAAAATGACAGACTGACATGCAATGCCATCTTGAGACAATTAATGGGCATGCTATGGTTCAAATGCAGAAGTAGAGTGTTGGCAAGTTGGAGGAATGCAACATCCGTCAGTCTGCAACAAGATTTGACTAAAATGCTTATTATAATTTTTAAAGTAGGTGCAGCTACAAATAATCATTATGTACTAATTAACACTTGAACCAAAGAATGTTGTTGTGTTTTGAAAGCTATCTGAGCCTTTGTTCAGTGGTATTCCAACTAATTTATGCTCTTTCAGTTTTGATTAATGATATTGAAATGTTATTGCATAATTGCAAATTGCATTCATCCTATCTGGTGCTCATTTATGCTAATGTAGGGGTGGGAAACCTATTTGGCCAAAAGGCTGAAGTAAAAATCCTGATAGCGAGCAAGACCGCATCGTATAGCCAGGTAGTAGGCGTGCAGGGCATTTATCTGTTAGTATAGAAGCAATGAATTATGACAGTTTGGTACAGGATTGCGCGTTTTTTGAAAGCCTTATTCCAAACCTCAAATTTTTAAAGTTATGAATGTACTTTCGGGAAACTTTCTAAATATATTATTTTTGTTAGAAAGATATCCAATATGGCGAAAATAGTTTGAGATATTAGTGAAAATGTTTCACTATGCGAAAATCTTTGGAAAGCTATTTTGCCAACATTCACATAAAAACAACAAAGCAAAACCTTCTATTTATAATATGTCAAACCACTTTCGCTATATTCGAAAAGTGGTATACTCATATAAAGTAGTGCTTGAAAAGTATTCAAAAGTGGTGGGCCTTTACTTTTATCCAAAAGTTGCATTATATTTGAAAGGTTGGTAAAATAGTGGCATCCAGAAACAGTTTAAGAAATCATTCTTTGATCACAGCTCATTTCCGTTTATCAGTCCTGTAACAGGCTTGACACTGTAATTACATGTAGATCACTTATGATATCAACATTTATACTCTTGGCAAATATGAGGGCGATGAAATGTGGACTTGTAGAAGCAGGCAAAGTATTCCATGTTCTAGAAATAACCAGTGATCTGGAACAAAAGCATAGGCGGAGTTGTCTCCCCTGATAGCACGTAATTGCATCCCATGCTAAAACTCCAACAGCGATGTTAGAACCGAAGCTAAGCTGAAAAAGTACAACACTAGGTATAACAGGAAGTGTGAAGTGTCGGAGAGATTGTCGTCAGTCAAACGGGTCCTATGCGTCATATTCTTAGTATTTACACCATACTAGAAGATAACCACTTTCACCAAGTAGATATTTTTTTATTTTCCAAAAGTCCATTGAAGACGATGTATTATACATTGAAGACGATGTATTATACAGTTGTTGGATAAGGAGCTTTCAGCATTGGTTTGCTCTTTCATCTGGAAAATCCATATAAAATTATTTGCCATGCATGGACAAGGTAAAAGGCCGCAAGTTAAGATGCTATGGGATGCTATGGGATGCTATGGGATGCTATGGGATGCTATGGGATGCCATGGGATGCTATGCAGCATCCCTACCCTAAACCAAAATCATAATTTTACATTTTAATGCAAATTTGAATGCAAAGTTTGGTTACAGCATTAAGATAGTAAACCTCTCAGTTATGCAGTCAACTAACTCGTATCTCTCCTCAATATTAGATAAAGCATATTAGTTGCTTCTTGTAACACATGACATTACATGATTACAAGACTTTGCTTCTCTCATTGAAATTAAAAATATGTTCATCTGCCAAAGATGCCATTTGGCATAAGAGCAAAGAAAAATATGTTATGTATTTTCAAGTAAGCTGGTGAACTACAGTCTGGCTTCTGAGGTAACAAGGTGTTGGATTGTATTGTTGCTTGTCGAACGTCACAGGTCGCAACCTACTTAGTGAGGTTGCGATCTTTGACATAGCTGAGACAACCTGAGCTAAACATACTCATATGTCAATGTAGCAATATCAAAATTGTCTGATTGTGAATCAATGAATGTTAAATACATGTATTTGACATTTATTAAAAATATAAATAACTGGATTGATCAGTGATTGCAAAACAATATTATATTTGATACCAATGTCTTAACAAAGCTGTCAACAATAAAACAAAAGCTTAACATAATTATTCTATCTGATAACCATATTAACAAAGAAAAGAAACCACAACGCCACAACACAATGAACGATTTAAAAAAGTATATCAACAAAAAATTCTAGTAGAAAGTAGATTGCCCTTAGCTACATGCTAATCCGATGAGAGGCACACTCCTTCCAGGATGCACCCGACTGTATATATAGTGATTAACATATCTAATCCTTATTTATATTGTATACAGGCGCTATCAACATCTACTTAGTCAGTGAGGTAACGTCCCACTCATCATAGATCCTATCATTTCATCATTAATCTCCCAGCTGGAAATACCCACAGTCAAAGTGTCAATATAATTGGACTAGTTGTAAACCACATGACTACCGTTCCCTGCACGGCATGTTACGAAATGCATCATCTATCTCATCCCTTGGAAGTAATAATTTTCATTTAATCTTGGCATGCTTGTTCACAGTCTTCTCGGGTTCTACAATGTGTATAAAATATGGAACAGTTAATAAGACAAGCATACATAGCACAAGAGCAGAGAGTTAAATACTTGGTGTTCCCGGAAATTGTATGGTCATCATACATTGCTTTAATGTTCACAATACATGGCTGCTGAAGACAAAATAGATAAACGAGACAGTTCACCATTGTACATATTTCTAGAATGGAGAATATTATTGTGTTTAGCCGAATCTGATTGAAATGCTGAGTTAGGCTTCAATACCATTTTGAATAGCAGAAGGCACAGTAGACGCAAGGCACATTCAGTATTATTCATAGGTCACTTATGGAAAACTGTATGTTTGTTATATATGCGCAATTCAGTAATACTTCCTATTCAAGACCATGCCAATGCATCATTGCTATCGGCTATCAAACATAGAATGGAGAGCAAAAGGTGCTATGATCACACACAAAAATGTGAATGGGACAATAACATGTAAGAATGTACATGTAAGAATGTGACTACTGTAATCAATAGCTGGTTACTGGCCAACATACTGCCATCAAATTGTAGTCATGTGTAATAATATGCAATGATATAATCATTATCGTCATTATGTTTAACTGGCTCGTGCCATGATAACCAGAGCACAGTAGGAAGGGTCTCAAATGCCTTCCTCTCTCTTAACTGATAGCATCCAGTATTCACAATCTGATAATTATATTACTCATCAATAGCTATTATTGATGAAATGGAAATGGTGGCAATCTGTCATTGCAGTTATTAACTAAATATTTTTTGGTAGACCATCTTAAATTTAGCCAACAACACATTTTACAAGATGCTGTCAGTGATAACCATCCATTAATCACTGAATCCCATGTCAATTTTGAGTCGTTTAATAAACATATTATAGTCTGTTTCAATCAATGGCCAATAAACTTTGCATAACTCACAAATGCCAATTGGTATTATTTTTTATATAATTTTTCACAATTTTTGTAATTGGCAATTATAGACTAGACATTATACATTTAATTATCTACTAGTACATGTAGGCAGTTGAGGTTGTAGAGTCATTCTTGTTCTAATGGCTGTATTACACATTATAATTATTTGCGCATTCAAGGTGGCATTATTACAGTTCTAGATGATCCTTAACTATGTTAGACAAATTACATTTTTCTAATACATGCAAATATATGGTTTTGATATTTTGGTAATAGCGTCGACTGCAAATATAGAGCAAATATCTATGATTTTCACACAACATTTATCTGCCGTCTGTTTTAAGGAGAATCCAAAGAAAGAGCCTCCACAAAGCTCCAAATGTGTTATGAGCTATTATGAATGACATTAAAATATCAGCGATACTTTAATGACTCTTGGTTAACCTGCTAACTCAGTATGCGTGTAGCTAGTTGTGTATCATATTCTCACCTGAAGCCTCCTTTGGTACGCCCTTTACAGCCCACATGTTTAACACATCTATTGCCGCTGTTGCTGCCATAAAAATATAATATAATGGCTTTGCCAGGACATTTTCTGCGATCTTTTGGCAATCTATTGCTGCATCTGGGAGGTTTCTTGATGCCTCCACCACCAACTCCCCCCGCACCCTTTCCACATTGGTTTTTACAAGCTGTCCTAGTCCTAAACACAAACAACAACACAGTTGATCATATGATGGACTTTGCCTGGATAAAATGGCCATTGGGACATCATTACATCTTTAGTTATGGAGACTAGTTTGTTTAACTGGCAAGCCATCTAACAACAATATAAGTCTATGTTCACAAATTCAAAGCAAATGAATTGTTTGTCCTTGTTTCCATTTGATCCAAAAAGTGCTAAAAACTGCATAGACAGCGAAAATGATATGTACATCAATTTTGGTGCGATACCGTAGCTAAAATACCATAATTCTGTAATTGCAGTAACAGCAGATGATATATCATATCAGGCCATGTCATAATTATCTGTGCAAAGCTAATGAAATCTATGATGTGCTCAATTGTCCACAAACAACTTGTTATCAATGCTTAATTTTGATTTAATCAAATGGGGTGACCACAAGGTATCGTCTTCCGTCCAGGCTTCTAAACTAAACTACGCTATATTCATTATCTACTTACTTGAATCTGTTGGCATTGCCATTACAGCCAGTGTATGTAAACTTCACACAATTTCCTCCATTAAATCCAAAGAATGTTCTTGTCTTTCTTTTACATTTTCGATTACCTTTCCTTATGGGTAGGAAGCAAACATCTTTAGCACCGCCAGCTGTCGGTACTGCTGCTGGACCCAATATACCTGGGTTTGACCGCAATGTGAAGCTTGGTAAAGCACCACGTGGTGGGCAGGCAGCCTGACAAGCTTCCCGTGTTCTGTAAATATAATAATCAATAGCCTTCATTCTATGCATAGAAGGCAAGACCTTTACAATCATAGACTTGTTACGTACACTATAATATATACATCTAATGAAGACACATGTATATATTATACATACACATGTATAATATATACATGTGTATGATATATACAAGGCCTTCATATACATACACATGAAGGCCACATTTAACTGGGGAACATTTAAGGGAACATTTAAGGGAACATTTAGCTGAACAGTGCCTCTTCACATGAAACGATTTAGTAGTAAAATGTATTAACTCAAACTTGTTTACCCTCTTTTTTCAATATATAATATGCAAGAATATTTATAGTTCTATGTCTTAATTATATATATTTATTATAATTATAATAGTACAATGATATTTTATATAATCATATAATTTTATATAATGTATTCCATTTGACGAAAACTCCATCGACTACCGACAATCTTAATAATTTCATGGTGAAATACATTAAGAGCACCTTAAACTTGATTGGATTGGTCTGTGCACCATGGTGTAATTAGTGTGATTGCTTGCAGTCTGACCACTAAATACAGTGGTAATACTAAGTAATCTACTACCAGTATTCAAAGTAACAATGAGAATACGGATTAGTTCCTTTGTTTCATTGTTAATACTACGGATTACTAATATAAACATTATTGATGAATTGATTTGATTATTGATAACATACCTTATGAAATATATTGTGACATACACATTGCTATAATTATTGAAAATAAATCTTCTTTCTCTGACTATTTCCTGTCTAGTAAGTTGTGCCGAAGTTTGCTATTGTGAAATATTACTATAAGGGTACCGTGACCAGCAATGCAATGACAGATCATCAAATGTTTAGCTGTCATCGCCAGTTGTGCTTGTATAATTGTACAAAGACAAAGTCTAGAGCTTAGTACCATTTTGCATTTAAAACTTTTAATCAATTTCAATTTCGAAGTGTAAGTCCATGCTACCTTAATCCGGTTACTTTCTCAGTGCTTCGAAGAAAAAACCTATTGTGTTTTCCTTGATCCTTCCAAGTGGGTTGTGGTAAAGTAAGTTGTGAAATGAATGAGAAAGTAGTCTGCAACTGCATCATGTGTCTCATTGCCATCGTTCATAAATATAATCGTATAATCAAAACCTGTGCAGCTTATTGTAATATAGAAAAAGTGTGGTAAAAAGCTGCTTCTCCCTGTTCCAATTACATTTAGACCATATATATAATAAACAGCATTAGCATTGTTATAATAAACTGCTTGCAGTATTATGACCGAAGGTTGGTAATAAAGTCTGAGGTCGAGTCGTTTCCAAGACGCAGCATTCAGTACTTGAAAGGCATGAGATGTTTGTACGCTTGTACTACTATATTTATCTCTAGCAATTTACGAAGGGTTCTTGCTGTTCTCAGCAGGCTTGTCTTCTAGATAGTTCCAAAGGACAGTCTGCCAAGAACTGCTAGGTATGACAATGCTTGGTGGAACATTATCATTGGTATTATTCTTACATGTATCTATATTATAGCAGCGTAGCTAATAGAATTATGTAAAGTGCACTAAGCATATCTGAGCACAAACCTCAACTGACTTATCACCACCTTTATCAATTGGCCTCATAGTTAGTTTGTTTCCCAAAGAGATGGAGAAGGTGCAAAATTTGAGCTTTAGCATAATGTCAGATAAATTAAATAGTGTAAAGATAGTAAGATCTGTTAAGTCCAGATTAGTAAATTTCTTACAATTATGTTTATTATAATATTAAATTATTATTAAATATAATGATATTAACTAATATTAAAATTATGTAGGTTTTAAATGTAACTTTTGTGGAGGATTATATTTACTTGAGATGCGTTAAAATTAATATGTTAATTAGGTCCCTGTAATTAGTCCAGAATTGCTATTAATGTAACCAATGCTTGGATGTAAAGGCGACACACTGTTGTTTTGTCTGAAGCCGAAGTGTTGTAGATCGGATGTGCTAATAATTGCAAAAGATATTGAAGTTGAAAATTTTGTAATTTTAATGTTCTAATTTATAGAAAGGTTTTATAATTGAATGCATGGAAGTTCTTTTTCGTCATTTGAGATGATTTATGTTACAATTTTTGTGAAGCAAAATAATAGTCGAATGATAAATGGAATGGGTAAGATGAATTATTTACTCAGCTGAATAATTTATTATAACCAATATAATCCAGGAAACGCTATTTATGCTCTAACAGGGATATTTGGTCTATTTACCCCCATACCCATCAGCAGTACAAATGCGAAACCTAGACTACAAATTAGGTTACGACTCTGGGATTTTTCAACGGCGGTATAAACATTAGGTAAATTGTTGGAGCATAGCCAGTTGGAATGTAGGACATCCATGAATGGTAAATGGTTTTACCGGTAACATAACATCAGTATAACTTTATAAAGTGTTATATACAGTATGTTAAACACCACAATCTCTACCAGTGCTTTCATTTACATGTACATGTATCCGTGCTAATGCTATGGCATGAGCTGTGACAATTCCTATATAAAACAACTTGTAAGGCATTTTCATCGTCAACTGAATAACAAAATATTAGCTTTGAGATAGTCATTTTGACAAACATAAAACTATAATGAAAAAATTTGAAAGTAATTTTAATTTAAATTAATTTGCTATTATATTTGTTGCAATACTTGTACCGCAATGTAAAAATAATGTGCAAAGCATTTAATTACTCAGTCAATTTGCTATATCAATATGAGGACAATGAGCAAATGCAGGCTATGTGAGGCTTGAAAATGAGAAAACTCATTACATGCTTACATTTGTGATAAGTTGATATGATACTTACGGAAAATTGTTTGCATTGCCTCCACATCCACTATATTGAAATTTGCCACATACTCCCCCTAAAGTTCCATATCTTTCCTCAAACACTGCAAAGTTTCCATCTTCGCAAGATCCCGTTACCAACTTCTGGTTGCATACATGTGGTTCAGGATCATCTGGTACAGTAGGAGGGCAAGTTCTCTCACACGAGGATTTAGTTCTAGAAAATACAACATTCATAGCAAAACTAACAAAAAATTGTCTGCTCACGTCACATTTAGATGTGGATCGCTTTTTTCATTAAGATTTACAAATTTAGGTTTGCACATCAAATACGAGTATGAGTCCAATTGAACATTGTTTTTTCTTCATTTTCAGTGTGCCCTGAAAGTTAATGCTGGTGAACTAATCCTAGCTCAGAACTTAAATTGAACTTAAACTCTGTATCCTGTATTGTCAATATTATTTAATTAATTATGAAATTAATATAATGTACGCGCTTCAACATATTATATATGAATCATTATAAAAAAATACAATGAAAAGATTCAGAAGAACACTAATCGGATGCCAAGTTCATAAATTTAACGAATAGTAATGTTATAATAGTAATGGCTATCTGCAGCTGAAAGCTTAAACCCAAAATGATGACTTCGCTAGACTAAACGTTGGCTGCATTGGGAACCCTGATTAAAAACGCCTGTAATGATGCTTGAAGATGAGGTTTGGGAAGAGTAACGTAATTACAACCATGCCTGGCTTTGGTTACCATTGTATGCAAATTAGAAACCATTAACTTACTTTTACTAACATTGTAATGCTAATAAGGGTTGATTGTAATGGAGTTTAATGGCAAAAACAATCGCTCGTAATGCAACCATCATGGACGCGATGGCCGCCATATTAAAAAAATTGTTACCGCCTCGACAATTTATTTAGTTCATTCCTATGAATGTTTCAATGTATTGGTCCAATAATAATGTCAGAATATGAAA
>JAOQGN010227654.1:0-10591 GCA_027564295.1 Himantozoum antarcticum | reverse complement strand
AACAACTACTACTGTTGTGTTGTTGTATTATGAGTATCTCCAGGAACTAACGCTATATGGTTATGGCGGGCTAACCTTCAAATTCGAAGTATAACGTGTGACGAACGAACACAGACGGAAACGACACAGACCAGAAGCAACTGAACTGAAGACATTGAAACGGTCTTACTCTTCTGTGACTTGAAGTGAGTGGTTGCATTGCATAACATAACACTACTGCCAATACTAAATCTGTAGTTTGTGAAAAATCAAATTAATGATATTTTTATTACTTGTTTTCAATTTTCACAAACTGCAGTCCCCCATACCATGGATGGCATGTCACAAATTGTGGGTGGATTTTGTAGGGTTGAACTGTAGAAGTAAAAATTACCCTTTGGTTTCCTTACCTTTTTCTCCAGGATATGATTCTTCAATGAGACCTCACTGTTTCAATACAGCTCAGAGCGTGGCGCCCAATGACGATGCACCAATGATGGTCACCAGCATAGATGGTAAGCAAAGGTACACAACTTCTGTGGAATCATTGCTCTGCTCATGTTGAAATAAAGTAAGCTAGGAATTTAACGGAAGTTGTGTTTTGCTGGTAACTGTCATGCTGCTGGTCGCTGATTGGGTGACCATCATTGGCCATAACCATTTGGCTCCACAATCTGGGCCATATCACAGCCAGCTTCAATCTACTCGTTTTAGGGCTTTAGGTGGTGGGGAGAAGATAAAATGAGTGAGAGGGAAGCTAGGACACTCAGCACACCAATTAAGGGAAAACCTAACTCCTTACAGCTCTAAATTGTATCTGATAAATTAAAAGCATACAGTTCATCACTTATGTATTTTAGTGCAGAAACATTTAGATTTTAATATTTGACCAACATTAGACCTGTATTTGATTTCCGTGTTCACGTTTTTCAGGTTTCACTCAGAGCATTTTTTTAAATTTGACCATGAATGGTGGTTCATCATCCCATGGAAGTGCTGAAATAATGAGATGAAATACTCGCGACAATGAATGATATAATTCGACCATATAATATTATAGCCGTGGTGTAGTTGCCGTAATTTCGTAATGTAGATTGTGGGGCATGAAACGTGCCTGTACAGTTATTGGCATGCAATTACTTCCGGAGTGAAGCTAACATCATGTGTACGTGATCATTTACAAGCTCAGCACAGTTTCAGCTACTGAGCACCTAGCCTGTGATGACATTTCATTTCAAGCCAATGAGAAGGTATTTAACAGCGATCCTAATCAAGTAATATTATTCATCAAGTTTATTGCGCAATATGAGATGATGAACAACCATTCGGGTGTCTTTTTTGCTCTCTTAAAAAGTGATTGTTCCTATGCATTTCAGCCAACAGTGGTTAGTAGAACATTTATTGAACATATTTTGGGTATGGTGATAACGATTTTTCTGGTTTCGAGACTCCTTGGTGGGGCCCCCCTGGTGAGTAATTACTGAGAATTAGCCATTCAAAGCAGCTTCCAATTTTGTCATCTGGAGTGTGCTAGCTTCCACTAACTCTTTCATTCTACTCACACAACCACCCACCCAAATGGGTGTAAATCGAGTGGATTGAAGCTGGCTGTGGGCCACATTGGCGTGTGAGGTCTCATTGAAGAATCATGAGGAGAAGGTAAGTAAACCAACGGTAATTTGTACTTTTGTAGTTCAATCCCCACCCCAAACATGCCATACGTGCCCAGACACTCGACAAGGCATGATATTGTGGCAAGTAGTTCGACAACCAAGCCTGTGATGGTAATGAATTCTATTTTAATATTGCAACCTCTGATGTTAATACATCACTACAAAATGCTGCATGCCGGAACAAATTTTCCCAGAAAAAAGAGAATTGTAAATATATATTCCAACAACATTAGGCTTAATATTAATATCATTAATTAATATAACTAATTAATATAATAATTCTAGAAAGTCTTCCACTATCTCCAGAAATGTCATTAACCTGATGTCATAATTCTCTCAGTAAACGATTTTAGTCTTACTCTGATAGGACTGCTTATCTATTGCAATTCTAATATCTATAATTAATAATTATATATCTATGTTCTAATGATATTAGAATTAACATTAACATACCCAATTATATCGTTAATATTATATTATATATTCTATATTATATTATATAACTAATACTATGGGCTTAATTATTGTTTTAATAGATTTAATTCCGATTTCGTTGATTTGTTTTATGACATAAATATTGTAGGTAGGAATTCCTAACTCCCCAGACAATCTTACCCATGGTTACTTTGTGCAGTCTATGTTATCTCATATTTTTATTATTATGGTACTAGTAATTATTAGTATGCTGGTCTAGCAGCCAAACTAGATATGCTAGAGCCACCATGCTTGGAAGCCAGATAGTATATATTTATTACTGGCGTTGTCCCTTACAAGTTGGAGCTTTGTATTTCTATTATTTTTTTGAGTCATTGCTGTTTTTGTACTGGACCGGTGCCAGTCCGGTCCCTATACTTGCGGACCATTTGACTCTGCTGCTTAACATTCTTGTTGGTTTCCTCTCATACAATTGCCAGAGATTTTGTAGCCGTCGTACCCCTACTCTAAGGGAGTGGGAGCCAACCGTTAGAATATGAATGCTATAATGATATAGGACTATTAATATATTCATTGTATTAAGTAAATTGTATTATGTCATGTTCTATACCATAAATATTCATTCACGCTCCGCCACAAATTTGCTCTGAATTTTCATTGGTTGTGTTTTACAGATGACTACTCAGAACAAGGCTTCGATTTCAACGATTGAAAATTATGTTTTAAACAATTCTAGATAATAAATATCCGTAGTAAATAGTAAAGTACGTTAGTATATACACAGCAAGTTGTGGTCTGATTGACCGTACTATACTGAGGTCCATAATTGTTGTTGTACAAATATATAGTATTACAATGATGAAGTGGCTATAATAAGAAGTGACTAGCTTTCTGTTCCAGGCACCACATACACCCAAACACAATTTTTGTAACGGCCGTGATAGGTGAAAGTAGTAGAGTGGTATAAGTAAGGGAGTGTGTGTAAAAGCTTGGACCATACTTATAGACTTACAATTATTCACTGCAAATCCCTGCATATATCTCACAAACATCAACACGTTCTTCCCAAGCATATAATAGTTTGAACTGGATTGACAATATTCTAAACTAGACATGATATAAGTTCACTCACGATACACTACTGAATTTTTATAGCCAGTTAAGAATTGTTGGAAACATACATTCTTGATGTCAATAACATACAACAGATATGTAGTCTTCTCTTGTACCCAGAAATCTCAAATAATAGCAGATCTGTAGCTTAGTTAATTGCCCCTTTTCGCAATGGCATCTAGTAAGTTAGCTATGGAAATTTTACTGTCGACTGTATTAAATTAATCATTTAATCTATTGTTGATATTTTAATATAGATGAAAACCGAAACAGACGTCAGTGAGTGTGGAGTAACTGATCTGCCTACAGGTAACAATTAGTTTAAATTGTTTTTTGTTTATCAACATTGAAAAGTTACCTTTCTATGTTGACATCCAGAATGGAATGGACAATCTACAGCGGCCAGTGCCACATGGAAATGTAGCATACAACGTTAGACAACAGATCACTGGTTGACGTTGCCATTGCCGAACTAGACTGCCTTTCTTCCCCTCACTAAACTCAAAATTCAGCCTGCATATCATGATAAGACTGTGATCATGCAGCCATGAATGGAGAGATGAAATAATGGAATAAAGTGGATTACTAATAAGTGCCCTGAATTTTGAGAACAACAACTCTAAATACACAAAACGTGGAATTCAACACACACTCTTCCCTGATTGGTTGGAACACTGCTTGGTCTCAGTAGTCCCAGAATAGTTTTGAACACACTATGGGCCTATTTACCGATACGTATTGATGATTTGTTACACTAATTTACAGCGAGATTATGGAAGAGTAAGTGCTCATAATTGTGTTGCAGTAAACTACTGTGTTTTGTTGTTGGTAATAAATATTGTAGTTTTTATTTTTAATTATTGAATGTTTAATTTATGCAGGAGTGTACATCTCATTACCAAGTTATGTAGCCTAAGTGGGTGTGTCTAATAAATTTCTGTCTGAGATGTAAACAAAGAAATGACTAGGCGGCCATAAAAATGACTAGGCGGCCATAGAAATAATAGGCGGCCATAGAAATGACTAGGTGACCATAGAATTGACTAGGCGACAAAGTTGAGTAATGAATGAAGCGTAGTCAATTTAGTGTTTTATATTATTATTTCTCAAAAACAGTTTGTGGGTAGGCCTATCTCTATGGAAATTCCGATGACATGTTATCGTCTGTGTCAACATTTTGCTTCAATCACCATGAGTGAGTCAGTCTCTCATTTCTATGATTTGAGAGTTTAGTTGGAGACTAATTGTGTTTGTCCTAATTTATTTTATTTCATATTTGCATCAACCTCTCATCTCCCAATTTTGCTGACCGTGTGTATGCATGACATGTTCATATTACTTCACTAACACCATGTAGACATAGAGATCAAGTTAGAAGCTGTAGAAACAAATATAGAGATCAAGCAGGGAGCTATAGACACTGATACTCACAATGAGCTCTATATATCCGCAGGTTAGTATCTATAACCGCCTGTGAGATACCCAACTCACTTTCTGTTTGATAACGTCCTATTTAACATCCAAGCCGATACTGTTCAGTTCCCAACCGGTTATTATTGACATCAAGTAAATGATGAAGCAATCAAACTGCTAATATATATGAGTTGTGTTCTCCAGCTTCCTTTGCCTGTTGTTTGGTGTACAAATTCCTGAGGGCACTACGTCTCTCAGGCACAGAAGTGATGCAGATACATGTATATAGGATGGACAGTGTTAGACAGTAGGACTTGAGCCTAAGTCACATGGATGCAATTATGCAGCCAAGCGAGCAACAAATTGTGAATTGTCCCCCCCCCCCTTTCCGAATTGGTCCCCATTTTGTGAATTGTCCCCCGTTTTGTGAATTGTCCACCTCCCTTTTGCAAATTGCGAGTATTTATCGAGGGAATTTTAGCTGGTCACTGCGGTTAAACATGTCAAACTTTGATCTCTCATCGCTTTGAACCAACTAATAGCCATCTGCTATATTGTCAATAATTTATACTAGTGAACTTACTCTTTTGGTGATTGCGTTCTACAAGTCTAATCTCCATGCTGTAAAATAAAATTCATGCCAGTTTTTTTCCAAAGCAAATGTCGCCTATTAGTTCACTTCATGACAACCAGGTTGAACTAAATTGATGGGAAAATATTTGTATATGTATCTACTACACCTGAATACAGGAGATAACTTGATAATGGGCATCAAACTGGAAAGCTGGTCTGATTAATTTGTGAAATTCCATATCAAAGACTAAAATTAAAAGTATTAATCAATCTAAATGAATGGTGAGGGGAAATACAATAATTATTTACTAATTTTTCCTAATTTATAATAAATTATTAACGTTGTAGTAAATTATTCGATTTGTTTTGCTCGTTAAATATTTCGTTATTGTACTTTGTTTGCCAGTTGAACTAGCCAAAATGCAATTCAAACCCTCCAATCGCATATTAACCATTAGCTGGGTGTGTCATCGCCATGTGGGCGCACACATTCGTGCACACGCTGTATTTGCCGAACACGGCGATGGTCTGGCCCGGACTTTATATGTAGGGATATAATACTTAACTTTAAATTACTACTAAGTTTGATAAAGCTAACTAGGTCGTAGAAGGAGGTGGAGGGTGGGTGAGAAAAAATTTTCATCCTCCCTCTTCTAGAATATAGTATCAAGTGAAGGTTTTGTCCAACTTCTGTGATCATAGATCTATTAAAATATATTGGTCACGTGATACCATCCGCGCGAGAGCAAAGGGGACTTGAATTCAAATTGTACACACAAGAGTACAACTCGATATTTTTATGCACATTTTTGATTTCATTCAATAGTTCTATGTTGAATTGAATCCACAAGAGTAGACAACTTGATGTTTTTATTCACATTGTCTTATTTCCCATAGTAACAAATCAAAGCTTACGTTGGATAGAACAAACAAAGTTTTCAAACGGTTTTGAAAACTTTCATATTCACGCCGCCACCACTAATATGTTCCGATTTTTCTTTGGTTGTGCTTTTCAGATTACTACGAACGAGGCTTCGGTTTCACTGATTTAGCGGTTCTAAATAATAAATCTCCATAGTTAATAATTGATAGTAGTATAAATACACAGCAAGTTGCAGTCTGATTGGCCGTACTATACTGAGGTGCATAGCTGTTGTTGTACAAATATATGGTATTACAATGATGCAGTGGCTATTAAAAGTGACTAGCTGTCTATTACAAGAACCACAACTAGGGCCTACCCAAACAAAATGGGTGTTGGAATGGCCGTGGTAGGTGGAGTTAATAGCTTTCCAACAGCACAGGGTGTGTGTAGAAGCTTGAACACTGCAAACAATGTTTACCAGTTAACTGAGTCGCTGTAAACCGTAGCTTGTAGATCTCACTAACATATACAAATCCTTCCCAAGTATGTAGCTAATATCTGCTGTAATGACAATATTCTACACCTAGACATTATACAAGTTTACTCTCCATGCACTACTGAATTTGTATAGCTAGCTAAGACTTGTGGGATACATACATTCTTGACATCAGTAACATACCACTGGAGCGAGTACGGAGAGTCTTGTACCCAGAAGTCTCAAATATCAGCTGATTAACCTGAATTAATTATATAGACTATTATAAATGATATCTAGTATAAGTTAGCTGTGGAAGTTTTACTGTCAAATGTATTAAATTTAAAATATAAAATTAAAATCTACTGTTGATAATTTAATAGAGATGAAAACCGAAGCAGACGTCAGTGAAAGGGGGCTAAATGAAGAACCTGATCTACCTACAGGTAAGAATTAGCGTAGCATATGTGACAAACTAAATCCACTACGAATCCCCATGAATAATTACATAAATGTTTGGTGGAATCACAAAATAAATACATGTAAACATTGCTACAACTACAACGATAAAATTCTCCTTGATAATAAATATTGTCCAAGAAGGAGACTAGTCTCCTTCTTGTTTTCATCAGACTTTCCGAACGAGGATAGGAAGAAGGGACCATCACTAAGTATTGAGATGATGCGAAGCAATCATGCTGTCCTCATTGGCGATAGAACATGGCGCTCATATTATGTGAGTTGTAGAGACCTGCTGTATTATGAAGTAGGCCTATTATGAGAGCTGCAAAGTTTTCATTCAATGTATAATATTTTGCTAAATTTGTCATTTTGTTTAAGATTAAAAATATTATAGAAAAGATATCGCAAAATATATATGCAATTATGGTTCGTTCTACAATGTTCAATTAGGTATTTATGTGTAAGATGATTTTCAATCCTTCATAGTACAAATAGATAAACGCAAGAAATTTATAGATTGCTCCTATATATCACAACAATATAACCTGATGCGTGCTGATTTCAAAAAGTCGTCTAGAGCAGCATTACGCATCAGCATGCTATAGAGCGGGATAAGGTGAGTAATACTCCAAGATTGAAAACATTTTTGCTTTATATCTAAAATATATAAAAAAAACAAACTTAGAATGACTAGAATACGCATTCTAGTCTTTTTATATTTTGAAAGTTTTATCAATTCATCATCATAATGCCTATATACCATCAATCTTGTGTTAAAGAGTAGGCCTATTTAATTTTATGTAGATATTTTTTAGTTTGTTATATTTCTAACGTGAATTGCAGACTCTATCTAGCGCTGGAAGAAATTATGGAATTGTCCCTACACTATATTATTGTGATAGGACAACTCCAAAAGTCGTACGGATTTACTCGTGTTTTACCACCTGTCAAGTCTATGAACACAGTCCTATAGTAAGGAGATGGAATGGCAGTAAGGAGAGAAGTGAGGAGACAATTACAACTCTCCACTCTCTAATCCCAACACAAATAGACATTAGCTAATACAATTCCTTTTGTCTTTCTAGTGCATTACTTTTCATTGTAATTTTGTCAATAATAGTTTGTGGGTAGGCCTATCTCTTTGTAAATGCCCACGACATATTTTCATCTGTGTGTACATTTTGCTCCAATCACCACAACTGAGTGAGTCTCTCATTTCTATAATTTGATAGTTTACCTGAAGATTGTGTTTGTAATAAATTATTATTATATCTTTTCATCAACTGGCCATTTCACAATTTAGCTGAATTTGTGGACTCGTTACTTGTTGACATTATATTAACCTGTATTATGTAGATATAGAGATCAAGCTAGAAACAGTAGAAACGGATGAAGAGATCAAGCTGGAAATAGTAGAAATTGATACTTGCAATGATCTCTCCCCCTCTGCAGGTTAGTATCTGTAACTGCCTGTGGAGATATCCCGATTAATTTTTGATTTAATTTAAATTTTAAATTTAAATCAAACCAATTTAGTGATTGTTATTAGTAAAATCACTAACGTGGTATCTTAGTTCGAATCTGTATTGTTAACAACCTCGGCACTTTGCTGCACTTCTGTGACTAAATTTGCATAAAAAATAGCATGGTTTTTTATTTTTTTATTATATTTCTTTTCTCAAGTATTAGCTAGCAGGCTTGACTCAAACAGTCGAGATACTTGATACTTAAGTCTCATGAGTTATTTCGAGTCAAGCTATTCGTTCCAGCGCTAATCGGAATCGGTATTTTCATTGCCAATTTTCAGATATTGATCAGATATATATCAGATATTTTCGATTTGCTTGCTAGAATTCATTACTAATACCATGATTGTATAACATACTGTTATGGCTGTGCATTCTTACCACTCTCCTTGCCAGACAGCTCTTGGCCTGCAAACTGTACCAGTGCTGAATCATCTTCCAGTATTCGGAGAGAGGATAACTACCAGCTGATAGGAGCCACTTGTATGCTGTATATCTGATGAATGTACACCAGAGTTATGCAGTATGGTGATCCTATCTGATGCCAAGATCCAGTTATCCTTTATGATCCAAGCAAGCTTACGTGTATCCTGTGCAACTACTATTATGGACAGCAACCAACCACTCGGATTCCTATTGCCTGTGACTATTACTAGCCAGGCAATACCTGTTCATAATTACCTCGTAAGCAAGCTTGTTAACTGATGGAACAATAGATAATAGCAGTTAATCTCTTTAAGTATCTTGCTACCTCTCTGCTATTATAATCATCAACCATGTATCCCTGTTCTGTGAAATTGCTCTAAGTGATCAGTTGTGTTATACTTGACTCTATATTTATAAGATAATCAATATTATACCGTTCACTGACAATCTTCTGCTACCGCTGTTTACCTCAACTCCAGGGGTTAATAAACACGTTATATCTGTTTGAGCCCCGCCAATCTTGTCTTACTCTCTGTGTATTGTCTGTCTAACAATAACCAGCACAACAAGAAAGAAGTGATAACATCACCAACTTCATTGGAGGCAGCAGCGAGATGCGTGTAAGTAGTACTTGTTTTAGTAGTTAGGAATTCTTGTGGAAACATTCTTTCTAGCTATTATTCCATAAATAGTTGGAATTTTTGTGCGAACATTAATTCTGACTTTATTACTTGTACTTACTGCATGTTGTCGTACCCACTGTTCTTGTTACTGTGCTTGTGGAGTCTTTCCGACATACTGTTCATTTCGCCCACCCGTATAACAGTCACATTTGGTCGACAGTATTTTTGGACTACCATCCCTCTGTATGAGAAAGCAATTGTCGTTAGAGAGGCCTGCATTAAGTCTCAAATTACAAGGATTAGATCCCTCTGTACTGAGTACACAGCTCTCGTAAGAGAGACCTGCATTAATTCTCAGCTTACAAGGATTTCTCTTCTGTACTGAGTACTCAACACTTATTAGACAGACCTGCCTTGCATTTCAGTCGACACTCGGACATTTTGAGCGACTCTCAACTACAGAGATCGCCATATGATGGCGAGATGTTCGAAGTGAATATGGACGTGTGACACACACCGGCCCTGTTGCTCATCATAGGAGAGGACGCAATTCTTTATTAGAGTACCCGCTCACCGACTTTTCAGCTGTGTTGCTGCCTGATCAGTCGAATGTACTGTATGGGCCAGAGTCTGTCCACCCTAGCAAAGGAGATCTGTCACTGTCGAGTCGCGCTAGAGGGATAGCTAACCCGACAGCAGCGGTGACTAGATACCAGAGGGTTATCCCTGACCACAGTGTCCTATTGTAGAGGCTAACTAGAGAGGTAGCTAGTGCGCCAGCAGCAATGGTGACCAATGTGAGAGCTACCTCGAGGGGCAAAATGACGTTGTCGAGTCGGATTAGTAGGGTAGCCCTTTCAGCAGCAGCAACGTCAATGTCGCAGTATGCTTCCCTGGACAAGCTCGACATGGAAAGTTGGCACATTCGAACGGAGGATCACGACCTCTCATTAAGGTCTACCCTTCACAGCCTGCCCAGCACCCATTATGATGACCTCATTAATGATGAGCAGTGAGTTCCACCACTG
>JAOQGN010227543.1:0-10591 GCA_027564295.1 Himantozoum antarcticum | reverse complement strand
GGCAATGTTGTTTGGACATCTTCAAGGAAAGAGGGGAAAGGATGTATCTTAATCTTTACAAAAGCCATTTTAGTCTCATCAAAGATATTGATAAGTACGTGAAAGCCTACACGTGTTCCAGCTGTCAAGCGACTTATTCACGCGCTCAGAACCTCTTCAGACACCACTGTCGAACGGTTGAGGTTACGGATTTAAATTTTTCCGGAGGAAGTTTTAAGAATCCGTACACCATGCTATCTCAGTTGAAAGAGCGAGCAGGAATAGAAGTGGAAGAAGAACTTCGGTACTTTGAACCCAGAATCACATACGCTATCAAATGGGATTTGCCAAAGGACAATCTTCCTCTGGCTACTGAAGCCATGGAATTTACATCTTCACACCAACTACTCAGCATTTCGACCTGATCAAACATTCCCAGATTCAGTGATCCCCAGTGTTTTGTTAGAGAAGAAGGAATGAGCGCCAAAGATTGCGTTGCCAAGTTTGTGGAGTATTTCGTCAGGCTAGCTTAAAGGCTGGTGAAGACATGATGGATAAATTCTCTCACATTCTAAGTAAGCTAGATTCTCTCATAGAAAAAGTGGAAGACAAAGAAAATAAATTCAAAGACTTCATATTTTCCACGAAAATAATTTACAGTAGCGGAGCCAATTCGTGCGGTTTATGCTCTCATCGAATATCTGACGACGATTCTGATCATCGGTTTCAATTCCCAATGCTATGACATTAACATTATGAAAGCGGAGCTTTTGTATCAGTTGAAAAAGGATGGAGAAGAAATCAAATTTGTTGTCAAGAAAACTAGCAGCATGACTTTTATCGAGACAATGCATTTGAGATTTTTGGATATGTGCAACTTTATCGCTTCAGGATTTTCAACCAAGAAGTATCTCAAAGCCTTCAATTGTTCTTAAATTAAAGGATGTTTTCCTTATGAGTGGGTTGATTCATTGGAGAAGCTCTCTCATACTCAACTCCCACATAGAGAAGACCTTTACAGTTTATTAGTAAAATCAACCATTTCTGAGGAAGACTGCACTCGCTGCCAAGAAATTTGGAAAGAGATCTTTGAATCCACATTCATAGAAAATCTTTGAATGTGGACACGTTGATAAAAGTGTCCACATTCAAAGATTTTCTGATAAGGTACAACAATCAGCACACTTAAAAAGAAGGTAAATTTAATTGAATGAATGAAGGAGTGATTCAAAAATGTTATTCATTTTTCGTGAATGAATGGAATCAACCATTCGAAATTGAATGATTTTTTATGAATAAAGGAGTGATTCATAGAAATGGTGATTCATTCCCACTTATGATTCAAAAATGACAAGGTTTTAAATATAAGACTTACCCCTAAGACTGTCTCATTTCGCTCTACTCTCAAAATTATATATGGCATGTAAGCAAATGTATTCCGTTAGTCATTGCACAATTTCTTGATTCTTTAGTAAGCGCTTTGGTTGGATTGCGATTGAAGTGAATTGATAGACCGTTGTTTTCTTTCCTTTTTTTGTTTTGTTAGTTTTTTACTCAAATAATTTATAATTTTTGACTATTTTACATTTCAGCTAAGCATGCATGTGCCTGTGGAGGTAGGATTCGTAATATTACAACTCGCGAAACTCCGAATGCTGCAGCTCTGCTATGACTTCATGGATAGGTAAGTGTAAAATGATTATATTGATATTATGAATAAATGATTTCAAATAATTCTTAAAGATTCGAAAGTTTCTTTTGTGATCCATGATTTAAAATTCTATATAATTTTTTTCATATATTTTGTGAATGAATGATTTGAAATTTCCATTCCGAATTCACTGAATGAATCAAAATTGTATATGTTATTTTGTGAATGAGTTGAAATTTACTGTGATTATTTCAGGTTTGTGGATCGGCGAGATTTTGAATACGTGGAGATGGATGCGGACAGCACGTACATGGTGCTTACAGGGCCTATATGGAAGACATTATAAAGCCATCCATGCATGAGACATTCTACCGGGAATACGGAGAGTGGTTCCCCAGACTTTATTGCGATAGTCACAGAGAAGCATTTATCACAAAAGAACACTATAATGATAGGATGTGGGAATTATGGAATGTTGTAGACAAGTACACGCCTATGATCAGCACACCCGACATGTTTAAAGACGAGTTCCAAGGTGTGGGGATAGTTGCTTTAAATTCAAAACATATTGTTGTTGGAGTGATGATGACGATGAAACTAAATATAATGGCAAGGAATTGAGCGAAAAGACTAACAAATTCACAAAAGAAAAGTTCTTGCAAGTTTTAGAAATGAGACATTCTCACATGAGAACAAATTGTGTATTTGTAAGAAAAAACAATAGTGTACACTTATTCCCATGTGAAATCGGGATTGACTTATTTTTATGCGAAAAGAAAAGTGTGTTCAGATGGAATATCCACATCCAATATAGATATCTAATTTTTGTAAATAGTTTTACATACCAATATATATATATATATATATATATATATATATATATAGAGATGAAAGAGAGAGATGAAGATACATTGATGGAAGCACTCCCCGACAACAAGTGGTTTGACTGGTCTATTGATGATGATATAAAATTCTCATTGGACGAAATGACTTTACAGCGACTTAGACAATTTATGTGGTGTGATGGCGAGGAGAAAGATGCAGCTGTATTCAAGTACGCTAGAGAGGGAAAGGAAAATGTTGTCGCTTTTGCAGCATTCATAGCCGGCGATCATTGCTGGTTTGACGGATGCGATATTTTGGGTGAGACACTGTTACACCATGCAGTGAGAAACTGTTCTCCACGTTTGGTTCATCTAGTGGTAACTAATGGAGCTAGAGCCAGTGTTGGGAATATTTGTGGAAATAACAGTTTCCACTTAGCAGCTTCTCTTGGCAAAGCAGAGATGATACGAATGATGAGTATTAAATTGACAGGGAATGAACTATCTCATCCGTACTTTGATGTTCCCCGCAAATCTTTGCCGGAAGACTATGCGATTCATGATAGAAATCGCGAGAGAGAATGTCCTATTCATGTGGCTGCAAAAGTTTTTGTAAGTGACAAACACATCGAGGCAATAGCTACTATCTTAAGACTCGAAAATTGCTCTCTCTTTTCTTTAACGGAAGGTGTAAACATTGTCAGAAGAAGCGATGGATTCACAGTGACTCACATAGCCATCGCCAAGAGTGATGGCAAAAAGCTGGAATTTCTTTTGTCTGCTGGAGCTGATCACTACAGAGCAAATAACAAAGCGGGTGAAACTCTTGAACAATTGACTGCTCGCCAGGGCAACAAACCAATGGCGCTTATGTGCTTTCCATTCCGATAACGGTACGCTAAAATATTGTCTGGCAACCAGATTTTGAACCACACCCACCTCTCATTTGCTAGCGAAAAACAAATAATCATTTGGACTCTGGCTTCTGAATCGAAAAGACGTTCTTTTTTGGAATATACTAGGCACTCTACAAAATATATTCAAAACGGTCATGGACACAATACCATCTACACCAATTTACGATCATTGAAAATACATTCTAATACTAGATAAAATTGTTGATCTTGATGAGAACGGTAATGACACTCACTACTCGATTTATCCATTAGTAACCAGTTGCAAAGTTGACTATCCTCAAACATTCGCATTCTCTGTTAACATTAACAATCCCAATACGATATCATCCACCCATCCAGAGCAAATCATCATCGAAGCTGATGTAGTTTTCACATCCATATCATGCCCAATGTGTTGGAGATTTCGAATAGGTGGAATGCTAGAGAAATTTGGATACGATGATACGGATCTTCCCTCAGTGTGCTTAGATTCGATCTACAGAAAATTTCACTCAGACATTAGTAGATGGTGTAGATATGTAGAAGGACCCACACAGGTGCTAACCAGATGTTGTAGACAGTGGAGAATGAATGGAGAAGGACTTTGCTATTGCTTCTGCAGATCCTCGTGGTCTTCATTACACGCTTCTCAATTGGACTGCATCATCGGAGTACTTGTTCCTCCCTCAGGTGGTGAGTAAAGTAATTATTTTTTGTTGTAGGTTTTATTTTTATGCGCATTACTTTGTTATTTATATCTTGATTCTATAAAATTTGAAAATCATTGACATATTCAAGTTTTTCTATTTGTTTAGAAAGATATGGAGAATCTCTTACTTTCCTTAACACAATTCTTAATGAAGATGGTATGATTGTTGATGATGATAACAAAGACAAAAACAAAGATGAAAGATAAAAGCGAGAAGAAAAAGTTGACGAACACTTTGAATCTGAAGACATTACCAAAGACTACATTCCACAAAACCACTTGCAATATTATAAAAGAGAGAGAAATGTGTATGATGATGTTGCTGTTGATGATGACAATAATGATCAAAAAATTGAACGTGCTAATGACTGTACAGAAAACAACACACTCGCAGACAGATCGGGTTATGAATTAGATTTTGGTGTGAAAAAAATAGCTCCCGCATATGAAGTTAATGTAGATGATAAATGTAAGAACCCCAAGCGATGTGGAATATTGCAATAAGAGAGATGAAATCTCCTTCATTGTTTTGTTATATCGCTTTATGCATTTTTAATAGAGATATTACTGATACTTGTGAATCCTTTTTACTTTTTTCAGAGTATGCTATTACTACATCAATGATCGTTTATACGTTTTATGGCATGACCCCTTGGATATCGTTAATCGTAGTAACTCCATTTAGTCAATCTTATTATTATTGTTTCCTTTGTTTTCAATGGTGGAATTTTTTTTACAAAAAACAAGTTTTCTTATTTCATAATCATATTAGTATTATAATGAAAAAGAATAATGATATATCATAAAATGTGGGAAGATGTTATTTAAGAGTTGCTAAAAAAAAATATAGGATGATAAAAAAGGAAACACAAAAAAAAGAAAAGAGCAGTAAATATAAATCATGCAAAAGAATAATAAAATAAAAAAATATTATCTGCTACAGGTTTAATGATACTATGAAAAAAACTACAAGATATTTTACACAAAAAAATATGGGAAAAAAGTTATTCAATCTTTAGTCTAAATTGTAATAATACTAAAAAACGATAACAGTAAACATATAATGCAAAAACAATATTATAATGCAAAATAATATAGCAACAATATCATCAAACACTCCTGTCATCTCATCTGCTTTATCCATAACATCGTGACACCTTAGATTACTATTATTTGCCATTCTCATACCATTATATGAGTGGGAGAAGAGGCACTGACTGCGCGTTGGATGGTGGAGTATCTGAAAAATCAATGGATGGAGTATCGGTGCGTTGGATGGCTGGAGTATCTGGAAAATCAATGGATGGAGTATCGGAGTCGGATACTGCAATTTGATTGGCAGCAACGTCATTAAACACTCCTGTCATCTTAACCACTTTATCCATCAATGCAACATCGTGATACTTTGCAATGCTATTCTTTGCCTGTCTCATTCCATTATATATCATCACACACGGAAGTTTCTTTCTGGCCTCTGTAAGAAATTGATTGGGAAGAAAGTTCTCTCCAGAAATATTTTCTTCATCTTCACGCACCGTCTCATAAGCAACCACGGGAAGTTCTTTACTGTGCTCAAAGCTAGTTATGCATCTCACTCTCACCAAGACAAAAACAGAACCAGGTTTCAATTTTGAAAGACTATCGATCTTTACAGTTTCCTCTATCTCCATGTGCATTTTCTGGCGTATACAATTGGCATGTTTCTGCATCTCAACATTATTAGAGAATGGATTGGTGATGAGGGGCTTGAGAATGTGAGCCTGTCCACCTGAGGAGGTTGGTTTCATTCCCATGTAGTTGACTATCTTACTCGATGAAAAATCACCTTCCCCGTCCAACCTAATTGGAACCATAAGTTTTCCACTTTCCCTCTTTCCATTCTCTAATGTCCGAAAATATCGCACCAAACCCACTTCTCCGTGAATCGTCTCATTCTTCTATCCATCAACAATCTCCAATACTGTATAGGCGGGAAAATTTGAGAAAGTAATGCATTTCTCCGTTTTCATTAATCGTTCCACTCCAAACATTCTACAATGTATGTAATCAATAAAAGAAATGAAATAAGAAAAAAACTGAATCATGAGAAATAATAATGCAAAAGAAAGAAATAGAATGCATCAAATATGAAATTCATCTCAGAGCAGTTTGTTTTTTAGTGCATAGGATTGGTAAGGATTTGTTTTAATGAAAGCCAACAGAGCAATTTGTTTTGTAGTGCATAGTATCAGTAAGTAAACCTCAATTAATAGTAAAAAAAACTTTATAAATTCTTACCTCGTCTTTGTGGCTAGTTGACGCAGACCTTCCATCTCCAACTCGTCTTCTGCCTTTCTGTTTCTGACGGTTACATCAGCACATTTTTTTGGGAGCTAGCCTTTTTTGCTCCTTTGTGGATACAGATGACTTGATCGGTGTTCAAACATCATCCACCATTTCCACATCCCTGTCACTATCAGTTGTCACCTCCATAGCGGTGGGTGTGGTGGAAGCACTCTATTTAACCTTCATTCTAACCGTCTGCAAAACTTTTTCAAGTTCTATAAATGAGGTGAAATTTTCTATGTCTTGTCTAGGCTGACGTAATGCTCCCCTAACCTGCTGATTCCTTGCTTCCACCATTCTCATAGTATTTTCAGTTATCATCTTTTGAGTCATTGTGACTTTTACTTTCACTGGCGTGTAATTTGTATTTGTGTATGTGTGTGTGTGTGTGCTCGCGTGAGATAAAATATAAAGTTAGACGAGTCAACTTCTTTTTATGTGAAAAAAGTACCAAAGTCATTAACCAATCAAATCTATCCTCTCAAATGGTCATACATTTTAAATGTAACCAATCTGAATTAGTAAAAGTGCTAACCGTAGTGTTATTGGCTAATTTTTCTGTAAATTTAACAACCTCACATTTTCTTTGTGTCAGTATCAGTTGAGGTTTTGCAGAGGATGGGTGAGAATTTTTGCTCCCTCAACAATTAAAATTTCGAATCATTTATTCATGAAAAATATAAAAAAGTTCGAATCTTTCATGAAAGATATAGAAAATTTTGAATCGTTCGGACATCCCAGTCATTTCCGAGTGTCCTACCACTTTTAATTCCTGTTTTCCCACCACTTCCCATAAAAAGAATCACACTTTATTTCCTGTTGTCCCGGCACTTCCCATAAAAAATATCACAAGCTTCCGGCTGTCCGAAACCACAAATCACTTCCGGAAATTTACTTCCGGATGTCCAGGTGCACTTGCTTCCTGTTGCACCGGTGGTTGTAGACCAATAATCTTAAACAAAAATCATCTCTCAAAAGACGGGGCATCTCGAATCCCGTCTTAGAACCCAAGGCTGTTCCACCGGTGGTTGTGAGCAAGACTTAGGTCCAATTCATTTGAAAATGGAAAAGATTGCCATTTGAAAATGGAAAAGGTATCCTCCCACCCACAATCTTCCAAAAAGATTCACAGGCTACCATGTACCAACCATTAGTGCATTTGGGGTGTCGAAAGGCCTAACTATACTACTCTTAACAAGTAGGCTATATATTGTAAGGAACTGCTGAAAAGCATATGCGATGTGAGAAGTACCAGAGAATACCCAATGAAAGCATATTCTATGTTTGTCTATAATATTGACAGCTACCATTACACATTTATTAATTATAGTCACAACACATCTCTGCTAGTACAGCTACACACCAGCAGGTGTTTGCAGCCCAACGTCAACGCAATTTCATATAAACATGATTACTGGCAAAACATACTTAAGGTTGCTTCAAATCTCATTTGGCGGTGAGCAACGTGACAAGGGTGAGCAACGGTGACCAACGGTAAGCAACGGTCGACAATACAAGTATTGTATTGTCATATATTTTCTCCTATAATGGACAAATTACTTACTGACTTTTCTTGCAGGCCAATTAAATAGTGATAGCCTGGTGCCAGCCCAAATCCAAGTTCTTTTAGAAATGGAGGCTCAACAACAGCATGGGGTAAAAATTTGATGCCAAGGTCTTCAGAGCCATGGGACTCAATGTATTCATCTTCTTCATCATATAACACCAGATGTAATCCGTTTCCTGAATTTATGAGTATGCAAACTTAAATACTTTTACATCAAATCCCAGAACGAGTATACGTTTGATAAGATATGCATTCAGTTGTATATGCTTCAGGTCTGAGTCTGATCTAAGCTAAAGGACAACAATAATTGATATAAAGCTCTTAATGTTAAATTGTGTTTTTGCAATAGAGATACAAACAGCTTCCTGTGAGCCTACTATAACATTAGGAATTATAATTTTTCTCTGTGGAAGTCTGTCCTCTATTATTCGTCATTCAGTGAACTAATGAACATACCATACCGTACAAAGCATATTTATAACTTCCAGCTAGCAGAAATTAGGAGAAATTTGCAAGGATAAGCAGCATTTGACAGCAACAATTGAAAGCACCTATAATATCAGCATTCATGAATTTAACCCCACAGTAGAACACTAATGCTTACAGATTACATGGACAGATTCACTACCTTCACAGCCGCAAATTCGATTTCACTGGTGAAGATAGCTGGAGTTTTTTTATTGACCAACCAACATCCTGCATTATACAAACAGCTTAGCGATATAGCAGCACGGCTAGGTGCACCTAAGCAGATCATTGGCCTGACAATGCCAGAGATCGAAGAGCTTTTAAACAGCACTATGACCAGACAAGTTTTATTGCAAAGGGAGTGGTACAAATACTGGAGTGACATGTAGCCGACACTAAAGAAAACAATTCAAGAACTTCCAGCAAGAATACGCCAATATGTAACAACATGTGCATTCACAAACGTCGTAGACCCACTGAATGAAGCTCATGGACCACAATTCATCTGTTCTGCAAGCAATGAGGCACTACTGAAGTCGCTATTCAAAGTCAAGGACATTGAACTCCCCTTCAGCAAAGCTACCCAAAGATTGTCAAGGAGACCGATGATGCAGCTAGATTTGCCAAGGAGACTGTTTATGACAATAAATGAAAGATCAACGAAGTTACACACTAAAACTCAAAAACCAGTAGACCATCCAACTTCACTTCATGAAGATATTTAATTGCAAGGACACACTTAATTAATTCATACCTGATACAACATCATAGCTCAAACTTTCTGGGATCAGCTAAAGAAACCAGAACATCAAGTTGCAGGTATCAACTACAAGTCACCTTCTGGACATGCCATAGATACTATAGGACGGCACCAGATAGAAGCTCAACTATCAGATTCATTCTACACCTGTGGGACTGTCGAATGCTAACAATGAAGAAGTCTGTCCATACAGCAGTCTATTGGCCAAGGATAATGCTGATACCAAGGAAACTGCCTGACAATGCTCGGCCTGTGTGAACATCAACAGAGGCCACAGAAATACCATGCTCACCCCTGAATGTCAACGGAGAAACTATGGAGTTGTCTACACCTAGAGCATGCAGTACATTTCATTGGAAGCGACTTGCTAGTGATGATTGATGCATATTCTAAGTGTCCCTGTGTCAACTAGACATCATCAGTATCGACAAAAGCTAACGCTGAGATGCTGGAGGAGCTTATTTTGGATTCCCGCATACCATATTGTCACTTGCAATGCAACAAGTTTTGCTTCCAAGAAGTTCCAACATTGGTACCATGAGAGAGGAATGATTCATTTGATAGGAGCACTCTATCACCCACCTAAAATTGGAGCAGCAGAATGTCTAGTTCAATCATCCAAGCCAGTCTTAAAAAGTCATCACAGATGCCCAAGGCAGCACTACAAAAGTTCCTGCTGCACTACTGAAGGATGTCTCTACTTACTATATACTCTCCCATTCAACTGCTGAATGGATGCAAATCCGGTGCAAAATATATACTCCACTTCCTTCCTCATCCCATATAGCTCAGCAACTCCAACCAAGAGAGGTGAACAACTCAACCGAAATAGCTAGGAAGACATTATCGAAATTTCATACCTACTAACAGCTCAGGGACGCCTGCTTATGTACTCAATCACAGACTGAGACAAACAGAAAACCAGAAATGGTTCCTGCCATACCCACCAAAATTTACAGAACCCACTGTGTCAATGGTGGCCCCTGAGGGTCGATCTGGAGGACACTTGTTGTGCTGGTCAGGCCCAGAAACTCTATTGATGAAGACGACAACCCTAGAGAACGCAGTGCCTCATACCACTATATAGCTTAACCCAGCACAGCCTATTGCAGCACGTAACACTGTAGCAGATAAAGCAGCTGTACCTCCTCAAAGAAGCTGCAAATAGAGAGTTTTAGCATCACGTTTTTAGCTCGACGGCGTCGTATAGACGCCCTCGATTGTCACGTGATACACAAAAAAGTGTGACGTCAGACGGCGTTGTCATGAATACGGCGTCAGAATCGACGGGTAGGAGGCCTCTATGGCGTCGGAGAAAACGCCATCGCAAATCCTTTTTTTAAAGTGTTTCTAGAGCTTGTCAATTTTCCTAATATTTTTATTTAGCTGTATAAACAAGTTAACTCGGTTGG
>JAOQGN010227542.1:0-17202 GCA_027564295.1 Himantozoum antarcticum | reverse complement strand
TTAATTAATAACCATGGAATTGAATCATTAAACTAATGGTACCATTAGTTCCAGTGCAGTGTAAGGGATAGAATGATTTGTTACATGACCTCATTTGTAACAAGTAAATTTTAAAGATCAACTTGGGCATTTTCAAAAATCAACTTGGACATTGTGATTTTTACTTGGGCATTTTTCTTTACTCTCTACCAAAAAAAATTCCCCCTGCGCGGGGCTTTTTGGCTTAAAATGCCCAAGTCAAATTTCCATCCGATTAAGCCCCTGCTATTAATATGTTATTCATACTCTATCAATAAGTTATTTAAAGTTTCTTGATATGCTATTGAGTATTGATACCTGATTGGTATGCTATTGATATCCTATTGGTAAGTTATTTACACTCTATTGTTAGTTGAGTGATATAGTTGCAGGCTCAGTGAATATAGCATAGCCTAAACAATTCAGTTGATATTCAGTTATCATTGTCTGTTTAGCCAAATTGCAAATTAATATAAATTATAACTTCTTCAAATCAATATTTGCATTGTGTTGGATATGCTTTCTATGAAATTTCGACTTTGCTCTAGATGACTATTGGTGTAATGTACTGGCGATACGAGAACCGCTTGCATAGCATTTGGCAACAAAAATTTCGCCCATTTATCTTATTCATGGAAAATATGACACTTTTGCTATTTGTTGTACTAATTTATATCACAGTTGCTGTTCTACTTCTATATAGATTACATCCGCACATTCACATGGGATAAGAAGCTGGAGACTGTGGTCAAGTCCTCTGGTATTCTGGGTGGACAAGGTAAAATGCCTACTATAGTATCACCAGAGGTTTACCGTACAAGGTTTCTTGAAGCCATGGAGAGGTATTTCAATGTCGTACCGGACAGGTGGGCTAATTTCCCATGTCACATTACCAGTAATGGCTGAATTATTGCACATGTATATTTATATATATAATCATCATTATAAATATCCACCAACAATCAACAATCTACGTAAAGCATTAGTGATAGCCTGTGGTTTAGACATAGGTAACGGTAATGGCATGTAATGGCATGTAATCAGCGACTATCCTACCTAGTAAGCTGATTGTACAGCACTTTGATATTATTGTGCATATACTCAGCCACCCAGTCCACTTACTATCATCATATTCCCATATAATTATGTAATCATTCCATGGGGAATATTTATGATGACTATTTAATGTTATCAATTTTGTATGAAATTATTACCATCGCATCGATAAACATTTATGTATTTTCTGTACCGGCTTGGTAGATTTTATTAACCGTCAGTTTTTATTGGGATGACTGCGAAAGTGTTCCAGTTGTCATCGGACTTGCGATGAATTTTGCTGGGAGAACACCCACCAAGTATACACATTTATTTTATTTTATTATGATCTAAATTTTCACATTTGGTGCTTTTACGATGATAATCATTATTTTTATTTAATTAAGTTATTTATGTTTACCAGACATTCTACTTAGTCGACACCTATGTGATCTAGCTGTCATCTAGCATGTCTTTATTGCACACTTATATTCAGCAACCAAATTTCTGCAGCAGAGATGCGGGCATCATGACCGTGTCGTGGTTTGTTGCAAGTCCATGTCGAATGCTAGTCAATCTGCCACCTTTCAGGCATCTTTAACACCTATATACACGCTAAATGTTTAAGACTTGGAAGATAGTATGTACTCTATTAGTGTGTCAATCATGCTATAATGGTCTGTGTGCCATTAATCAATAAGTAATAAATTCATGTTACAAGTATCATCTATTAAAATTGGTGTTGTTTATAATTCCACCACTGAAGTCTACCACTGGGAACATCACCATGGTTCAATTTAGCTAGACTACTCATCCCACTGATTGTGGAATATATAATACGCTAGACTATATACCACAATCAGTGGGCTCAATACTTTAACGAGTAAATTACGGATTCGTACAAATTAAAAGCAAAATCTTAGCTTGGTAGAAGGTGGATAGAAAGTGAGATGGCACTCACTAATCCTATTCACAAATTAGAAGCACCTCGCAACATATTTCTGTTTGATTTAATTGAAAAACTACACAAAATCATAGTTATATTATATATACGTACTGAGAACAATAAAATGTTTACTAATCAGAAAAACCTAGACAGTGTTCCCAGTTAGGGTATGCCCTGTAATAAATGTCCTTCTATCCTTCGGTCAAGGGTTCAGGATTGTACGTTACGTTCTGCTATGAACTGTCAATATTTGATATAATTATCACTTGTTGCAAGCAATTTATGAAAAAACAACGGCGGAATGCTTAGCCATATCTCTTATTTCAACTGCATAACTTTCACCAGAATAAAATAACACATTTAAAACTCGGAACTTTAGACTACATTTACTGAATGAAAAGGAAAGAAGTTAACCAAACCAATAACAACAATACTATTTTACTGATCAGCGTGGAGGGTGGAAACCACACAGTTTTCTCCACACGGCAGTAGGCGTATATCTTGACATTATCTTCAGTGCAGACAGCGGTGCTATATCTTGACATGAAATCGCGTAGCTGGAATCTTATCGTTTGGCATATCCACAGATTTACTGATTGTGGGGATTCCTTTGCTGTGCCAGTCATAATCCACCTCACGGATATCCATGCTGAAGTTGTCTGCTCCCTGATTCGAGTTGTATGCTCTCCGTACTGATCTTATAGCAAAATATAATCCTATTGCACCAGGAACTCCCAGCAGCACGGTGAGAGTGATGTGTGCGGTTGGATTGACATAACTGGGCCAAGTTACCGATGTAGTTACGATAGTGCTCACCTCTACAAGCAGATATTGCTACTGATCAAGCATAATGCCGGAGTGCGTCTCCCCACTGAAATGATGTAGAGATATATTTTGACACAGTGAGGCACTTACACAAATTTATGTCTTTCGGTATACCTGCGTATTGTTGAATTGATCTAATTATACGATTTGGGAATTTCGATTGGAGTCAATTGTCTGATTGAAGAACTTTCCGGTGGTGGTGAGATATAATATGTTATGTGATGTAAATATGGTTTAATTATGATGGGGTTTCATAACCCATGCATTTTGACGACTTAGTCAGCGGCACTAAAGACCCACGAGTTTCTGCGAGAGACTAAATTATCCTACAGCAAGCAAGGTAAAGATGCCATGCAATGCAGCAGCAGTAAATGTGTGTGCATATTACAGTTGATATAAAGTCCACTTTACACCGGGTATAGGTGCACGTACATAATATTACAGATATGTTGTACTTACCACAATCCACATCATTCTTGCACGGTATTTGGAAGGTTTCCCAGTTGTCTTCTACACAGTTGTAGCCTCCGCCACTGGGCTGCGGATTCGTACATGTTCTCAGTCTAGTTTTAGTGAGTAAACCAAAGCCGCACGTAGTGCTACATTCCGCTGATAGCCATTCTCGCCAGTCTGCCCATTTCCCATGCACTGATCCAAATAATGTAAATTTATTAGATTGTTCATTTGGACTTGCTGATGCAGGCATGATTATGCTTGGAGCACAAACAAATAACCACACAGCACACCATCAACCGTCATAGCAAGTGAAGATAGTATTTCTATGAACAGGAAAATTATTTGCTGTTAAAAGTAGGAATGCACAAAAATATTTGCCTGCCCATATGCCCTGTAATGAGCTAAATTAAGTATACACAAGTATAATTAAGTTAAAAAATGCTCAATATGTTTATACTTTATTTTTCATTATACTTTCTTATACTTTATAAGTTTATAGTGACTTTGCATCATTATGCTTTATGACATAGTTGAAGTTCATGTCACGTCACATGTCACAGAAAAATGGCCTAAATGTTATAATGTTCTTAAAAAAATTTTAAGATGAATACTTACAATAGCAGGAGTGTGTATTGCATGCATTTAGTGAGTAGTTGATTGTGGGTCCAGGGCACCCTTGTCCTTCTTTGGGAATATCAGGATTTATGCATGTTCTCTCCCTTCGTGTTGTCATATGCCCTCTTCCACAAGCTTTATCACAGCTTGAATATGCCTCGTACTCTCCCCACACTCCCCAGCCGGCCTCTAAAGAAAATATACGATTATATAATAGATAGAGTGACCTCTAAACAAAGGATACAGTTATATAATAAGTAACCATGCTATTGATATTTATCATATAAAAATGTGTTCATCGCCATTCAATAACATCACAGCACATTTGCGGAGTGTTTATTTTCAAAAATTTCTCTTTGGCCTAATTTCATCTCAACTGCTTGGTCTGTAAGCATGTGTACTGAGGAGTTGCCCCTTTGCTCCCCTTTCTCTCTCTCTCTCTCTGTACTTTACCTTTCTTTCTCCCCGTTACCTTCTGCTTTACCTTAGCTTCTTTCTCTTTATATGCTTTACCTCTCCGTTCTTTATATGCATAACGCAATAAACAGAGAGAAAGGGGAGCGATGTAACAACTCCTCAGTGCCATGCTTGTAAGTTCTCATGAAGCAGCCAGAGTACACACTAAGTAACGGTGTGCTCATCACTATAATTATTGAGATTGTGTTGAAATGCATCCTGTCTACAAGCCTTCAAATGCATTTTACATTTTATTTGCTTCAATAAATAGTGAATATCCGAGCTTACTAACTCAATTACTGGGTGTAATATTAGTATCCTTTAGTTTTACTCAAGCTTAGTAAAAGGCTTACTAACTATAAATGTACCTTGCAGGAGAAAAGTTTATATGAAAGAACGTTTAGTGAAGTGGCTCTAATAATCAACATGATGGATTACGCTTTTTGCAAATGTTGGATTTGGTGAAACATAAATATACAAAAGTTGTATTTTATTTCTATATCTGCAAATTTTTGCAAACAATTTAATTAATCAATTTTTGGTAGAAAGTATTGTTTGCAAACTTGAACTGTTATAACGACATTAACACCCAACAAATATGTATCTTTATCCTGCAGGTCGCTCAAATATATCTGCCAACTGTGCAACTGCTCTCCCGTATTTGTGAGCACGTCATTAGAAGATCAATTGCATTGCAATTCATCCACAACTGCTCGATGAGGGAATACATACCGTAATACATGTATGCCAGAAAATTACCTATTCGCTATTCCTAACAGTTATGTTAGTTTAATATGTCAGGACATCTCACATCTGTAACTTAGCAATGTATTACTGTATTACCTTCACAATATTTTGAGATGTCACAAGATGTATTCTGTGCTTCTTCACCTACACAATATCCTCTTGGACACTTCCTGTACCGATGGGTCACTCCCCATTCACATAAACCTATGCACAGTCCCCACTCACCCCACTCTGACCACCATCCTAAACCTGTAACAATAATATTCTCTCAATTTTGGTTTGTTCTGTATAATTGATGCAATAACCTTTTTGTGTATAGCTACTTCGTATGTATTTGATCTAGCGGAGAAAAAGCCAATTCTACCCATTTGGTCAGATCTTTGAACATTTCTGTGAATAATAATCTATATTTAAAAAAATCTGTCTGGTGTTTGGGTTTTAGGCTCTTTGTATCACCCAGTATTTCTGGCTGTTCCGAGTTTCCAGATGCCTATATTATGTATTTCTTCATGTCTGATACAACATTTACATTTACACATGATAATATAATTAAATAAGTTTGTCTGAAAATTTATGAAGAACACCATCAGATAGTTATTTTACATGAGTGGTTAAATTTGTATTTACATGCTATTAGAATAATTGGTTAACCAAATTGGTTTGCGGACACTCTTTCTATGCTACTTGCCCTGTACTCCGCCCTATTCCAGACTATTATTGGTGTGAAACACGTACAACATTTTGCATAGTATTTATTCATGGATATACAGAGCCATATTATAGTGGCCTTAGTATAGAGCACACTAACAGGACTCTGATCTTTAGGGAGTAGGGATCGCTATATGGGATGAGGATACAGAATATCATGCAGGTGACCTGGTTCGATGCCCATGTGTGCCACTTTACCTTGTGCAAAAAAATCATGTGATTGGGGTATGTGCATTCGCATCAAATATTTTAAGGGGTTGTGGGCAAGCCTCTGACCGTAAACTGAGGGCATTATGAGTTTAGGGCCAGAGATGCCTTAATGGCTGCCTTTTTACTGCTTGCAGGATTATAATTTCCAAACAGGTTTTCCTGTGTTTGGTGCAGTTCAAAAGTTACAAATAAGGTTGGAATATACTAGGCAAGCCTGGGTGTGTGGTGCTATTAGCTGTGCAGACAGAATCACCCATATTCGCTGTAGCATGTTTATAACTTTCTGCAGCCAAAATATATTAAACTTACCAGGAGTTGTATTCTCAGTAGTTGTTGGTAATTGCGGCATCTCTCCAGATGCCCCTTCATACAGCACACATAATGTGAGCCAATAAGCTGTAAATGGTTACAGAAGGTAGTGAAATATGCATGTCACTGATATTGCTGCATGTACTAGTAACCCATGTATTCTGCCTTTTGCCCAACTTGATAGATAAATAGATATGTTAGAGCTTCGACAGTATTCAATAAATTTTGTTTAGATATGCAAATTTATGTTGTAATAAACCTGCCAATATTAGTATCATCCAATGTGGTAAGCCTCCGTGCTCCCAATACAAACAGCTCCGTCTGGAGCCAACGAACAAAGCGAGATACATTAACAAAACTGACATATCCATTTTATCTTTTCATTTCAATATGGCTTTATACTCTCCCATATATAGGTGGTTCTGAAATTCATAGCCAAAGATGACTTTTGGGCCCCCTCAGATTGTCATCCTGGTCTATTTACCTATACCGTCCGCTTGAGACTGGTGTTTTCCAAATCCCAAATCTTGAGACAGGTGAACGTTCTGTGAGTTTATGGAAACTTTTTTTGAGGTTTTCCGGAGGTAGGAGCTTCATATAAAATGAAATAACCCCACCAAATATATTGCTGAGAAGACATGAAATTGGTAAGATTTTGATCATTTATTGTTTCATTTGGTATCATCATATAGAAAAAAACTAGGCAGATTGCCAAGACTGCAGACAGTACTAGACATACCTTGAGGGTGGTATAGGTAAATAGACCAGGGTGGCAGTCTGAGTGCAGTCTGAGTCTGTATGGCTCTGTCTGAGTGGGCCCAAAGGTCATTGGCTATGAACTTCAAAACCACGTATGCTCCCATATCTTCAGTTTAATTAGCTAATAGGACTTTATCCAAAAGCATCCATTCTAATCTAAATCCCACTATTTTAGCTTAAAAAATAGCCAGAGATCAAACCAAAACTGTAGTCTTTCCTCTTTCATCCATCTATTTGTGTGAATCTATTCGTACAAACACCACATTTGGGGAATGAAGTAATGGTGTAAAAAAAACATGATCCGTTTTGTCAAAGTGTCGTAAAAATGTAATGAAAATGTGACATATTCGCTTCGATAATAACGTACACACTTACCAAAAAGCTGCCAAGTATTCTCCATCTTCTTTACCTCAGGCATCAAAGCGTAATCCAAAACATTTTATTAACTGCCGTCATTGTATTGATTTTCCTTGTTTTCTTAAACATTACTTTAAGATAAATTACAAAATCATAATAGCCAAATATTAATTATTTATAAAAAAAAAGAAGAATTTGATATAGTAATACCAGTTTGTGATATTATAATCCTTTAATAATGTCCAGAAAATCACTGTGAAATGCACGATAGCCATAGCCAATGCAATAAGAACTTCACAATTATGCAAGGAAGAATGAAAAATAATATGCGGCTTATTTTCAGATGTATTGAAATATTTATAAGAAATAAACGTGAATAATTTAATTTTTCAATTCAAGTAATCCTAGATAGCTTTAACGCTTTGCTCTTTGTCATCACTACCACATCCAATGAGATAATTTGGAATAAAGCCACAGCATTTCCCATAGCATAGTAAGCATAGCAAATCTTAGTAAGCATACTAGATAGAAATGCAGGCATGAAATGCAGGCAAATGCAGACAAATGCAGGATTTATTGCAAATTGCAGACATGCTGCAAATTGCGGACATGCTGCAAATTTGAGACAACTAACAGTGCAAGAATATCATCATTTCTTCTCTTACTTTCATTTTGCCGCTTTTTACCTGTCCAGTTTTCCTAGTGATTTGCGAAATATTCTGCGCTTCAGGCAACATTCAAATAGAATACTGACAGAGATAGCAGTAAGCAAAGTTTTTAAATGTGATATTGCTGTAGTATAAACACATTTTTTATTTGGGGTGGTGTGGATTTTAGTCAAACGTGGCAGTTATGGAGCCAAATAATTTGCATGCAGAGAAATATCAATTGGCAGTGTCACCGGCTCACTGCATTCAACCTGGGCTCTCTGTTTTCAGTGTTATTGGAAAGACAATTCTTTAATTGTGGATCAGTGCCACTAGATGCCTGTTGAAGAAGTTATCATTGTCTCGGGATATTAATCATAAATTGTAAACTGTATTTAACACCAGAGCATCGGGCCACCAGCCTAAGTGGGAACAAATTTTATTTTGTCACAAACTTTTGAATATTGCTATACAATCGCAACATATTTATGGTACCCTATACAATACAAGCCTAATTATTACATTGTTTGTCCAATAATATAATCTAAAATTTCAATTTCTGTAAGTTATTGCTGATTTGCAGGCATGCTAATACAATACCAATAGATAAAGAGAAAGTCTACAGCACCTGGTATTCACAAGCGATCACCCATAAATATTTAATGCTTTGCAAGTTCTGCTAAATTCAAAACTAGCTTTACAGAATGGGCCAATGGAGATGGTTTTACTTGAATAATGTATAATACCTCTATTATACATGTACATTAGCTACTTTATATCATCATTCAAGTAAAACCATTTCCATTGGCCCATTCTGTGAAGCTGGATTCGAATTTAGCAGAACTTGCAAAGCAGTACAATAATGATAACACATTCGAAAAATCTTTAATCTTTGATCGGATTGTTCAATGTTTAATGGCTGAAGCGGAGTGCTCATATTAAATGACTCTGTATGTATTGGGCGGTACATACCCAGTCCTATACATAATAATGTTGTGTCCGATTATTCTGTGAGCGTATGCTTAGCATAAATCAAGTTAGGCGCAGGACTGGAGGTTTTTGAGATCACCAGTTATCTAGAACAAAAACGTAGGTTTCTCCTTAAAAAGTGTGTTTCACGTCCCAAACCCCAATCTTCGGACTAATCTAAGCTGAAAACACCAATATTGCACCTAACAGCGTAAATCATGGTCTAGCCATGTCTCAGCAGACACTGGTGACTACGCTTAAACCTAATAGCACAGAAAGCTGTGAGGCAAAGCATCGGGCTTTAATGCAGTGATGCTGACAGTTGATAAATCCTCTGTTGATAAAGTTGCCTCCAGTTGATAAATCCTTGATAAATAAATTAGGCCTAATATGAATCATTGCCAGCTTAGTAAGAGACCGCAAACACTAAAATATACTAAAATACCCTCGAAAGGTATCATATTTACGCTAATATTCTATTATTAGCGAAGATTACCTAATGTCATACAGTCACAATCACATTGGAAATAACATTTACTGCTATATGAATGTGAAACCTCTCGATTGTTCCGATGTTTGCATAAATAATGTAATTGGTTGAATAATAGTACATATTTTCATTTATTTACAATTTATAATTTCAGTAACTAATTTTAGAATTGATACCGTAATAATTTACAGTAAGGAGTTTTCAAAATTTTACATTACATTATTAACTGCAAAATATTATGACAGATTACTTCAGTTGTTGTCTGTGGCTGTGACACTTTTTACAATAAAGAGTTTTCAAAGTTTGTTTTAAAAGTCTTTGTCAAATGGCAAACTTCACCAAACTGGCAAACTGCCATATTTTAGAATGAATTCGTATTACGTATTTATTACGCTAATGCAATTGCAGACATTATAAATTTACTGCAACTGCTGTTAATATATGTAATATCTTGCTCGGGCATCAAGTCTTTTAGAATAAATAGCATTACTATATAGAAAATAAAGAAACTATATAAAATATCTGGTAGCTTTATACAAAAAATAACAATGAGATCTTACAATAAGAATATATAAAATACGAATCATAATAATAAAACTATCTTCCGACAAATAAAATATTTTTTATCAGGTTGCGTAAGATATTTACAATTAAGACATTATAATAGACAATGTTAGTAACCCTCCAGAAGATAAATCTAAAAATATGTATATAATTATTTGTGAATTTACCATCAATATTAAATAGTTTTATAAAATAGGCAAAGATATTACTAATAGGACCAATCTTTCTCTCTGGGTAGATGATATTTTAACCCACATTGAGATTACATGCACCACTATCATGGTGCTAGTGTAGACTGGACTTCGGATGTGGAAGTGTCTGGTTTTAATCTTTTAGCAGCATTTTTAAGTGCTTGTCGTTTGTTGCAGAACCATACTCTCACTACCTCTCTGTCGTAGCCAAGCTTATTGGCCATTGTTGTCATCTCACTTCCTGTAAAGAAGAAAATATTGAAATAGGAGTTGTCTGCACTTGCTAACAGTATACTATGGGTTGGGGCTCTCGCTTTACTATCAAATGATAGTTTATTTGATTAAACCCATTTACACAATCAATGCAAATGGTAATTTCAGCAGAACAAAATATAGATGTCACACCTCGGCCATAAACAACTGTAGTACACAATTATAGAATGAGTTGTGGTTGCTTACTCACAGACTTACAGACACATCCGCTGTTTCAGTTGTAGAATAACGGTAGCTTTCTAGACTACTCATTATTTGACAATATTGGAGGCTAGAGACCTTTGGCCAGCACAATGGTAGGGTTTATTATTTTTCTGTGGGAAAACATTTGTATACAATGATACAAGATACATGTACATGTGGATACAATTATAATATGATGCTGTGTTGTCATTCTGTTGCCAACAGAATAGTGATTATATGCACAAAGATAGCTAAGCCTATTTCACTCCAAGCAGCCTTATACCTGAAGGGTGGGTATTTTTTAGAAAGTACTCAGTTAGTATTTCTACAGCTTGCGGTGTAAACGATGTTCTTCTTTTCCTTTTCTTAGATCTCTCAGTTGAGTCGGAGCCATTGACACTGTTACTCCCTGAGTGGTATCTCGCCTCCGCCTCCAACAGCCACCTCTCTAGCACAGGCTTTATCTTCTGGGCACTCTTAGGTGTTATATCCAACTTCTCAAATCTTATAGTGAAATAAATGCGTTCCATATTGTATTATTAAGCAACATCACATCTTAATCTTAGCCAGACTCAGCAACATGGGAAAGAAACTTAATACACCAACCTTATTACCACAGTTAGTGTATTCCAAATAATAAGCTAATATTATGACTATGATTATATTTATTGGATCTATTTGCTATCGTTTTACCAGCAATATTTGAAGAAAAAATTATCCCATGCTCCATGGTGGTCATCAGCTGCAAATCAAAGGCCCTGCAAGATTAATATTATTGCTTTTGGGAATTCCAGTAGTCTTTTCCGTTTATCGGTGCACAGACAGGAATTCGGTCTGGCTCATATTCCAGGTTAGTATTCTCTGGCGCCAGCAGAATACGTAGCCTTATTCACAAGGTATCCTATTGATGAAGCAACTAGTCTTATGAATGCTACTTCAAAATGGGAAAGTGAAACAACGAGAAAAGTAAATAGTGAACAATAATGAACCAGTGATACCCAGAATAATGAATGATTGGACCGTGTGATAGATCACTTGTGGAATTGTCTGCTCATTGCAAAGGATGAACAGGCAACTCCCAAAATAAGGAACATTAGCATAGATTTAGAAATTGCTAGAGCCCTTTACATCAGAACTGATGGTTTTACCTCTAGGCTCCAGAGGATGTTTACGAATGCAGTGGGTCAACTCACATTATCACTAGAGCGGTTGTGGATAGGCCTTGTCTCATTCCCATTCGAAGCTATCCCTCGTCAACTCTCATTAATAAAATATATAATAGCAATGCAACTTACCTACAGATAGCAGACTGACTGTATGCCGGGCCTTCAGCCACACTTAGTGCTTGTCCCACTTGGGTCTGAGTGAGCCCCATAGACAATCGTCTAGATTTAAACTGTTTGGCAAATTCTTTAATATCATCCAGATTTATACCATCTATCACTGAGCCTGGTTCTGTACTGCTTACTAGGGTTTCATTAGCACCTTGAAACAAACGAACAGTAATGGATTATTACGGTGGGAGCTGGGTGCTAGTTTTGTCAGCATCATCATTAATTTGTGTAAATGCTTACAGAGTTTTACCAAATAACTTTAGTTCATTCCAGATACTTTACCGACTATCTGACAGTACAGGTACCACGGTTATGACATTATTTGCAAACGAATTCAGTTTATCATGTCCACATCCCCACGAATGTTTGAAAAATGCATAATAAACCCAAAAAGTAAGTTGTTTGTCTTCTCTCAGTTTTTATTTTGGATATTTTAGTGCAGGAGTTAACGTCAGTGCCGTGAGATACAATTCAGCACCATGAAATGTTTGGCTTTTGAAAGTCAAACTTTACATATGCCAGTGCTGTTCTACAGGCAGTTGTACAGGTGTGAGTCGGTATGAGATGACCTGCAGGTCAACTACCATACATGCATAGCATATGTATATAACATACTGTTTACCTGGTGAGCTTGATTCGGTCACTGAAGTTACATGCAGGTCCCCTGCAGTAGTGGAGGATGAACCAAGCTGGTTGCTAATTGATGTGCTGACTAATGACTGGATGGAAGGTAGAAATTTGGCAATCTAAAATTAATAGTTAATCGTTAATAATAATGGAAATACTCAATGCAGGATTAATGCTTAGCCATGATCCAATGACATGGTTGTTCTGGTTACGGTGCATAGTGGCCTGATGATGACTTTGATGTTGTACATGTACGCATATATCTAAATTGTTGATAATTATTAGATTAATCTGTAACAGATAATATCTTATTGCCAGCCTTTATCCCGATAAATTATGCCCTTGGGAATATTTATCCTGCCTAGAACAGACATTTTGTTGGAGTTGTCTGTTTATGCTGCAGTAAGATGTGACAACCCTTTGATAACAATGGAGCAAACAGATTCTCCAAACAAGAAATGTCAGATACCCATGTCAAGTTAAGCCAACCCAAGCAACCCGAATCCAGTTCAATCTAACCTTTGCAAACTCAGACCATCTCAAGCCAGGTAAACCCATGCTATCCCAGACCATCTAAACATTTCCAGGCCAGACCAAACCAGCCCAGACCAGCACAAGCCACCACATACCAACCCATAGACAATTAAAGTCAACTTAAGCCATCTCAACCCAAGTCTACTTAAGCTATGTGATTATAATTAATCTCATAATACCTGGTTGTTCAAGTCAGCTGATATTGTTGTTGAGATATCCTGCTGCTGCTGTTGCTGTGATGATTGCAACTGTGTTGTTGAAAATAAAGCTGGGTTTGGAGCTGACAGAAACATTGGTGGTACCATGGAGCTGCTTGTGGATGTTACGTCTGCCATCTGTTTGTTCTGTTGTGACATCTTTTAAAAGCATAATTACAAATGTATCTCACCGAATCTTATTGGAGCTAGCAACTCAAAATAACATAAAACATTTGATGCTGACTTTGTCATACCTGACTTTGACTTTGGTCTAAGTGACAGAGTTGGTAGCTCTTGCCACTCTGGTCTTGGAACAATATTGCAAGTTAACTATAAAGACATCGGTTCAAGTCTCACTTACTACCTGGGGTTTTTTCTTCCATCGAAAGTGTTTCCTCCTTGCCAATCTCAACTAATGATAATATCACGCAATGTGCAGTAGGTTTGCTTCGACTAGCTCCTGGTGTTATTGGATTACCACTTAAAAATAATATGCCTGGCGAGCAGGATATTATTGATATTATTATTACTACCTAATACCTATACCAAAACTAATCATACAAAGATACTTATACTTTGAAACCAAACAAATGTTGGCCATAATGCGATGTGTACAATGTTAATGGTTGGCAGGTCACTGTATCAAATGGAAGAAAAGATAACTCCAAATTAGGGCACATGAATAACAATTGTTATTTAGTCCCAGGTCTAGCTTGTCTTTGGCAAGCTATCCCAGGTCTATTTAGTCTCAGGTCTGGCCTGTCTTTGACAAGCTATCCCAGGTCATGTTTTGAGCTTTGTCAAGAAAATCATTTACAATAATATACTCTTCTCTATGAGCTTCGAATGAACTTTTGCAGAAATATGATGCATGATATGAAATACTGAAGTAGAGACAATGTGTTCATATGAAGGCAATATTCCAGACAAATCACTCAATGAAACATCTAGGGAAAACAACAATTGCAATTATTCATGCTGAATAATCAATACCTCATATGCAAACAATATATCCTTAGTAAGTAAAACATTCCAGTTATTACCGTGCATTAATTTGTAATTCTGTAGATAGGGTTGGATTCAATTAGCGAATTCATGTGGTCATTAAATTGGTCATTGCTGTCCAACAAAATACTTCATTAGTATGGTCATTAAATTATTTCCAGCGATTAAACTTGCATTGGTCATTAAATTGGTCATTGGTCAAATTAATAAATAATGCATTAATTGGGTCATTAAACTAAAAAGTAAAAATCTTAACAAAAGTTATTAGTCATTAAATTAGTCAGTAGTCATTTAACGACTAATGCAAGTCATTAACGCATTAAATTAGTAATGCGACCCAATCCTGGTAGATATCACCAAATATCTTACAGGTAACCTGTCGAAATTATTCAAAAGCCTGAAGGTGCATTTGCACAAAATATAATGGGCCAAGATTCTGAGTATAGCAAACATTCTAAATTTCCTCGGTATGCAGAGTTAGAATTAAAAAACAGTGTTACGTCGTAGTTAGTCGTGCTGTGATTGACAATTTCTGGTACATGAGCTGAAACTGGTAATGGTAGTAGTTTTTGTATACAATACCTCAACATCTAGGGGTAGGCATTACAGTCTACAGAGATAGTGGATTTGGGTCAACTCAGTCTACAGTACGCCTACACACAACATAAAGCCTCACTACAAGTACAAAGATGTATAGCACACCAACAACAATAACAACATGTTTTAAATGCTTTACATGTTAAACACATGCACAAGAAGGAAACATTTTTCTACTGGTATTAGTAGCATACTAGTGGATATTTGAGGCCCTTTCTGTATCAAGGGTTGGGACATGTTAGCCTTAGGACTTTTTTAAAAAGGATGCAGTTGGGAAGAAGGTACGAAGGGTACGCCCCATCCTGAGTTCAAATTAGCCAGCTTGGGATTTTAGGCTAGCCCGTGATTGTGATTGGAAAGGTCGGGTGTAGTGGGTACGCCCCATCTTGATGAAAAATGAGGATTAGTGGCTATGTTGTTTTACTCTTTGGGGCGTAGCCCGTGACCTAACGGGGTGTTGCGTGTTTAGGAGGCATCCCGTCTTGAGAAAAGTGTAGGTTCCGATGTTAGGGAGCAATTGTCAGGCTAGCCCTAGTGCACTGCTTGAGGTTGGGTGGGTATGTGCAGCTGTTGTTGTAGTTGGTTCTGAGACTAGGATGTACCCGTAGCCCAAGTTTGTCCGGACACCCATGAGTACGGGACCGGGTACATCGACGGTGAGGTTTAGATCCGAGGTTAGGGAGTACTCGCATCGCAGCCTTAGTGCATGGCTTGAGGTTGGGTGGGTTTTGCACTGTTGTTGTTGTTGGTTCTGAGTCTAGGATGTACCCGTAGCCCGAGTTTGTCTGGTCGGACATTGTACGCGAGGACGGGACGGGGACATTGACGGTGAGGTTTAGACATGGAATGTGTGAAGTGGTGACATCGATGGTGAGGTATTGACATCGATGGGAGAGTGGTGACATTGATGGTGAGAAGGTGACATCGATGGGAGAGTGGTGACATCGATGGGAGGGCGCTGACATTAATGGTAGAGTGGTGACATCGATGGGAGAGTGTTGACATCGATGGGAGAGTGCTGACATCGATGGTGCAGAGCTGACATCGATGGGAGGGTGCTGACATCGATGGGAGAGTGCTGACATCGATGGTAGAGTGCTGACATCAGTGGTACAGAGCTGACATCGATGGGAGAGAGCTGACATCGATGGTAGAGAGCTGACATCGATGGAATAGTGGTGATATGAATGGAAGAGTGCAATAATTGGTGGATTATCGCTTACGCGGTGAAAAGATTAATTTTTTTGAAATATGATACTATGTCAAATAAACTATTGCTCTACAGTACTATAATGAAGATTACTCACCCACTACCGCTGGTGCTTCTGCTGAACAATGTGGTTTGATCTAGTCAAACTGTAAACTCTGAATGATTTTGATTGTGCACTCATGCGGTTGCTGTATAGATATTTATGATTCGTCTCTAATTGGTCAACTGAAAGTTCAATGTAAGCTCCGAGTGGATTTGATTGCTTGCTCCCGCATTTGCTAAATAGATCGTCTCTGATTGGACAAAACCGAGAGAAGAGTTTTTATGCAATTGTCCTATGGTGCTTGTGCGGGGGATTGGCTAAGGGGTTTCCCCTACGTGCAAAGAACGTAGGGGAGACCCCAAACCGTTAGAATTACTGTCTGAGAGACTGCTGGTGGATTGTTGAAATTTAAGTCCGAATCGAATTAGAAAATAGGTGATAATTATTCGATATTGACATTTTATTTAGATAAGTAAACAGCGAGTAAACGGAACGGTTACATAATAATAATAATAATAATGATAATGATAATAATAATTATAATAAATGTATTATGAATATTAAGTAGCGGTGCGGTGGACAGTAATTACAGTTTATATATAGGCCATCGAGTCCGTTGTTAATGTTTCTAATATTTGGTAATTATTCTAGGTGTTAACGGTGACAAATCATCATCAGCATCATCCTCCCCTTCGGTTAAATCGAGCGGTCTCGAAGGTGTCAAGGCGGAAGCTTCGGGGTCAAAGGGAGGTGGTGCGAACCTACCCTCGTTCACCTCTGCAAAGTACATTTCTCCAAGGGTATTAATATCAGTGACGAGTTTCTTGTCTCAGGAAATGATTCACTGTCATAAACTCCTTCCATGACATTGACGGGGGCGGGATAGAATATACATCT
>JAOQGN010227431.1:0-10592 GCA_027564295.1 Himantozoum antarcticum | reverse complement strand
GTTGGAGACCTGCAGTAGTTATTTTGGTCACATGACAGTGTTGCAACTATTGGAAGCCTCCAATCACAAAGACAAGACACAGATAATTACTAATTAGCATAATGAGGAGATTTAGAGTTGCAATTAGGCTAACATCACTGTGTCATTTGTAACACATATTATGAGAAAAGAAGCAGTGCTACATTAACTAGCTTCCTTGAGCCTTGAGAGGTGATGGAGAGGTGTTGAAGAGGGTGATGACATACGCAATAATGCAGTCTTTTCCACTCCAAATGGTGAGAGTAGCCACCTTTCCTGCCATGTCACAATATCAACAATAACTTTACATATCCAAAAGCCAATGGCGCAGCCACCACGCTCACACATCCTGTCAGCATACCCGTCGTGGCTGCTTGTCTTAAGCATTGCTTGTTATTGCAATTGGGTGGAATAGTGAACCGACCAGGCGAGAACCGGAATGTCTGTCTCCAAGGCAATATTGTACAATTAATTTACTAATACTTGGATACCATTAATTGCCAGACATTGAGAAATGTTTAATTTATACATTTCCAAACATTATTCAACATAAATAGCACAGCTAGGCATGTATTTGACAGCCACAGGAACCATAAATTTGTCAATAGGGATTTAAAGTTGGTGATCAAATAGCAGCAAATGAACACCACCACCATTCCATCACAGAAAGTACCCAACTAACAATATTGGCCAAGTCAAACTCTAAAAAGTTGATCAAAATATTTCTTTAAATATCTTGTCACATATTTATTTTAGTAAGGTTATGCTTTGGTTAGCTTATGGGTGGTACCTAATAATGTTGGGAAGGTATAGTTTCTGTTAAATAAATCACCTATAATCATATTGGCCACTCAAAGTGAAATTTAATACAGCATGTAATTATTTTGACATTATCAAATAACCTAAACATTTAACAATTATAGATTGAGTTAAGTTGTCAAGCTGAATGAACTAAACACACATCCTACACAGGTACGCAGTGCAAGATACAAGCTAAAAGGATGCCTATCTTACTACTCTACTATACAAGTGATAAATAGGGGCAATAAAACTCTCATATAAACTGCAATTTACAACATGATAACACAATTCTGTTCAACAAAGTTTTTTCAACCATATACAAAGCCATATAATTAGTGTATTTATTTCCGCCCAGAGGTCTAGGTTGTATCCATGACTCATTAAAAAGATCCAAACACTGGAAGTTATGCATGATAAGTATATTATAGTTTTCAATTTAGTTTATTATTAAGCATATTATAGTTATCAAATTGGAGTTTTCAAACTCCAACCTCTTAACTGATAGAAAGATGACGACAGCAAACAATGTAATTTGCTAAGAAATTCAATAAATAATGCCAGATCATTTTCAGACACAAACAGTAGAAGATTCCTGTACATTCCGACAAACTCAATAAGAGATGTTACTAGAGTTGCGCTCTCACGAAGGGTAAAAAGCAGCCAAAGCAATATCTCAAACCAACACGTAAATGTAGTTGCTAATAAATAATTCTCGAACAGCACAATGCATGGATCTCCATAAATAACAATATTTTATATTATATATATATTATATTGATATCATATATTATATTATATTTATGTTAGAATTATATTACTTATATTATATTTATATCATATTAATATCATATTTATATTTATAGATAGAACTACCTAGCTGGAAGGAATTGTCTAAGCATTACCCGGGATATAAGCATAAAGGCAACGGTAGATATACCAACTTGGACATATTTGCTATAATAGGCAAAGCTCCACTGCCACAGGAACACAAAGAGGATACGACCTCACTAAGAATGTCGTTGGCATTCAACAGACTGGGTGGTCCACACAGACTGGGCACAGACGAGATACATATCTCTAAAAATCATCAACACGACAGTGTGAAAGGTAGAGACGGTCAGCAATATATATTCCGAACGATCGCCTACGGGCCATTTCTTGCCATGAAATATAAAAGCCCACAACTTATCAGAACAAATCCGATGGATGCCGGTCTAGCGGAAAGGACAATCAGAGGTAAACAAGGCATTGTCAGATTTGTGACATTTCACAATAACAATAAGCATGCTGACGCTAGGATAGCATTATGGGACTGTGATCACCTGTACAAGACTAGAGAACTTGCCAACATGCATCATCTAATATCTGTGGAATTCTGGGAGTTGCCAGGTACGAACTAAAAATAGACAATCTTCTCAACATCAACATTTAAACAGCTCTGCGTTATATGGTGCAATGTGTGGCAATTCGGTGGAAGTAAATAAAATATGATATGTTGGCAATATTAAAATCAATTGGACAAATTTATTTTACGATCAAAAAAATGTAAAGTTGACACAAGTAGTAGGGTTTAAAGTAAAAACGAAAAGCTAATCATTTCTGGCTACAAGTAATATAAGGTTTATCATGTCATTCATACAGCTATAATTGGCCATGTCAGTGTCATTGGCTTGCATGCATCTCCAACTTTACCACCTAAATCTAAATCTGAACTACCTGCCCTTCAGTCACCTCTGACAGTAACCTCTGACAGTAACTTCTGTCAGTAACTGAATTCATTTAATCAGTAATTTCACAGTCAAATGATCTCACTTCAATGGTGATCTGATACTGTAATGCAAATTCAACAGCTAACAACAAATAATTAATTACACAGGAAAGTATTGGCAAGTTACTCATGTGACTATGCTACAGGAAAGGGTAGAAAAAGTGCAACATTCTTATACATACACCTATCCAATGTAACATATGCTCTCAGCAACACTCTTACACATACAAACATCCTAAACAGGAGTGCCATACCTTGGTGGGTTATATACATATACAAAGTATAATGCATTGAGCAATGTGATAAGATATCTAATATAGATGGCACAGCACAGCCCATCAGCTAGCATGTTAGTACACAGAACTTTATTAGAATATAGATAACAAGAACACACAGTCACACAAGTAAATATGCATAAGATGTGTTACGTGTTTACGAAAGATTTCTACTAAAACCCAAAACTGTTTTCTCGATATTACATGGTATGACAGGGTACGGTGATAGATAGAATGATATACTGTGGTCTGTTAGCTAAAGATAAGAAGATGATTGTGTCGAAATGACACAGTAACAGAAAGATAATTTATTATCTAGTCCTATATCATCAAGATGAGAGTGAACAGGTGTGCACGGAAGAAGGTGGAGATAAATCCAAATGTGCATAATAAAACAGTTACAATTTATCTGTGTTTATGAACATGTGGAGTGGAGAGAGACAATTTTTGCTTTGTGAAAAAGGCTGAGCCTAGACTAAATATAAATAAGAAAAAGAAGTTATGTAGTTATTGATGCAATCACATCATATATTTTGACCTCGCTGTCTTTCATTCAAATATCTTACTGAGCTACACGTACATTGGACACCCTGTCAGAACATACAAACAAACTTGTGCACAGCTCCTGTTCAATGATCCTTGAAACTCTTAAACTCAAAGAAGCAAACATTGCAAGCCTCTTAAAATTTGATACATAAAGTAAAGCTAGGGACAGTAGTGTGACAGCACAGTACAGAACGTAGCAAAGCTAGGGACAGTAGTGTGACAGCACAGTACAGACCGTAGCATATACAGTGAATACAGAACCACAATACAGCAATCCAAGCATTATAAGTCATTGTAATATAGCACAATAATTAACATCATGACTATAGGTTGCAGATGGGCAACAGCCGTAGAGAATACTAATGTTGTTTTTACAGCACAATAGAGTAAGCTGATAGGGAGAAGATGTTCTATTGAAATACATAATTCAAGCAAAAACATTTTATGTCATGACATTACAGCCTTTGATACCACGTGTTAGAATTTCTATGATAAATGAGCACAGCCTTTCATCAAAAGTAAACAAAATAATTCGCAGGTCACTAAAATCATAATTGTGCAAATACTGATCGAAAAAAGTGAGTCCATTAACAAGAAGGATAATAGTTATTGATGAGAGTTGAACATGCATTTAGTGATTATAAAATTAAAATGAAATTCTGATAAAGGATGGCCACCTGACTAGCACTTAGCTCCATCACCAGGCAGGCATCTGTTATGGGCGCTGTGATGGGCGCTGTGATGTGAGAATTGCATTGTGGGAGCGCTCAGTACATCACAGTGTGAATCGTGTGAGATCAGATGAGCTAATATAATAAGTCTGCTATCTATCTACACAAAATATAACTGTTTTGGTATAACAGCATATCTAAAGCTACAACATATCTACATTGTATAAGGCACTCATAGCCAGAGTAAATACACAGCACTTGATCTATAATAGCTAGCAGAGTATTGGTACTTGAGCCAGCAAGCTGTTGATAAATAGTACAGTATAAGCTGTTCAATCAGCTCATATGTGCACCCTCTTTATTTACAGCCATAACTAGGGCCACAATTCCCTCCTTCACAACATAAACTAGAGCCACCAAACTCCTTATTTCCTCTTCAAAACTACAATCGTCCCTCTTCACAGCCATACAATCCTCTTCACCTTCTTCTATAAAAGTCGATTAACATTATGCACCTCCCAGTTTCAACCAAGAGACATTCATTTCTATTCTAAACTATGCCTATTTCCAAAACCACACAATTATAAACTATATATTAGAAATAGCATTAGACAAGGAGTTAATTCTAAGCATGAACAACTACTCACTAAAGTAAATTGAGGAATATAATTTGAATTTACTTGAATTTTTTTTATTGTTTCAGGTTCCAGCTGTACAATCTGAGTGAAATTTGATTGCTGAAGTCAGAACCAAACTCACCAACTGCAACCTAATGCCAAAGACAGAGAGACAGCTATAGTCCTAGAGAAGGTGGTGTGGTGCCAGTACAAGCACAAGCACCCAGTCACAGACAGCAGGCGGCAAATCAAGCACACCCTTACTAGAGAGGAGGGGGCAGATAAATCCAGAATGTCTGCGGTCAAGGAGTCGGGGCAAATCTTTCATTCAATCAGTTCATTCAATCTTGCATTGTGTTTGTGACTGTAGCTGCAAGGTAGACTGTACATGGTACATGGTACGCAGTACAACACAATACACACAACTACACAACACAACAGCAATGTAAACCGTATACTGTATTACAAGATTTTTAACTATATCATTTTACCCTTTATGTTATGCATCTATAATACATAAACCTGCTATTATTTAAGGGAGTTGAGCCAGCAACGGTGAAGAGTTTGGCAACTAGCTATCAACGTAATCAGACTATTTTAATACAATTGTCATTTTTTGACAAATCGAAAATTTAACAGTTTGGCTGTCAATATTAAAGACATAATTATTCACTAGCTACCTGACTTGGATATAATTATGAGCATTGATGCATGCAGGAATTAAATGTATTAAAATGGGTGGTTATTAATGTATAATAGTAATAGAATGTAGTAATAGTGCACATATATATGATCAGGCACCAGCGTAATCCTATTTATAGATGTGATACTTTATTGTTATATAATCGCAGGTTGGGATTAGCCAAGTCAATGTCTTTGATCGCGTGACATTGAATATGAGAGATAGATTATTTCCAGTCTTTGGGATGATATTCTGATATTATAATACATGTAATTGATGACTACAGCCTGCGTGAGAAATCTAGGAATATAGCCTCTACTAGTTTGCAATACTCCCCCTCTGTGAGAGGGGGAGCATTGCAACCCCACTCTGTGTGAAGGAGACATATCCTGGATTCTAACTCTTTCGAAAAGCCGCTGATCATTATAATATTATTATATCGATGTATTCTTTTATTGAACCAGTTCATGATTAAAGGTGATTTTATTTGATGTCACGATCGAGCTTATTTACCGAAAATGTATGTTTATTATATTTTTGAATTTAAATTATTATCTATATTTACTTGTATAGAATAAAGTGTTTAATTTGACAGTGAAGTGATGTGATTTAACACCCATGTGCTGAATGCTTTTGTAGTTGACAAATCTAATTACATAAACCTTGCCTCTATTCATAAATCTGTATAATTCTATGGGTAAATTAAGTACTACTCAGCAATAGATTATTTGCCTTGTAAAAACAGCCGCCTGTGTAGACGAATTATCATTGGTTAGATCCGTTGACAAAAATGCTACTACTACTTGTGATTGGCTGAATGAGGCAGGTGATATTAGATGACAGATTCATTCTAATTTTGGGAGATTAAGCAATGGAGCTGTGATAACATTACATTGATATCAACCACAATAACAGTTAATGTTGAGTAGCTGATGGACACATGAATATGCAGGCAGAGCAAGCAGACAGCGTGAAGTGAAGGACATCTGCTTGTTTGTTTTTGATCGTAAAAAAGAGGGATACATAAATCCTTTTGATATGCTCAATTATCCACAGTCATTAAAATATATGACAAGGCACTTGTGAAGTGTGCTTAAACACCTCGAGTTGTGGCCTGGTGGCACAATAATACTTTAATGCCCACACAGCCCCACAGTAATGTTCATTAAATTGTCAAGTATTCTCTGGGGTTTGTAAAGGTGCCAACACCCAACAAACATTAGCTTATTAGCCACTGTTATCTACTGGTAGCAGTGTTAATTATTCACTAATTGGTAAAGCCATTAAACTAAACAAAAGGAACAAAGAAACTATATTAGCACCAACTACTGCTCCGAATAGAGCTTGCCATCCAAATCAAACTGAGCAAACCACACAGAATACACACAGCCAAACAGTGCAAGACCCGCAAACAAGAGGTGTAGATTAGCACATAGAAATCACCAGGCTAATGAAAGAAAAATCAGGTTGCAAAGTTATCTTCTCTCAATAACGCGTGTTTGCTTCTCTATCTCTCAATGGGTTTTGATTAAACTTGAGATGGAAAAGGCAGCTTTTCCATCTGTTTAGCGATACATCGAAATCTGTTTAGTGATAGTTCAGTGTTTAGTGATACAATGTATCACTAAAGGCAATCTGTTTAGTGATACATCGTATCACTAAACAGATGGATGTAGAATATTTACCAAACATGTGACTATATGCGTGCAGAAATAGCTAAATTATTGTACATGTTATAACCGAGTATTGCTTGTGTTGGGGAGGGGCACTGACCAAAGAAGAAACTGTACAGTGCATGGAGAGACGAGTTTACAAATTGGAGATCCACAAATATCCTTGCTTTACGCCAGCAATTCCTACACACCAGTACTCAACTATCTCCATACAGATATAAGACAACGTGAGACAGTAGCACAACAACAGTGGAACACTGTTAGGCAGTGAAAAATTGTGATTGATGAACTCATAAATCTACGGAACGCTTTCACACAAAGCTGAGAATATATTAGTATCATATAGAATGCTAATATGAAATAGGAAAGGAGGTTGTGATATAGGCATTTCCATTGTTACATAAATAGAAATATTCTATTATAACGAATTAATGAGAGCATGCGAATTTCTCATATAAGGTAAGCATGAGGTCTTCTCTGACTCAGCACGAATGAAGGATAATTTGATGTATAAATGAGTACAGAGAAGGAAGTCTAGCTTTCTAGCTGAGGCTCCAGCTGAGTATGAAATGTGATGAGAGACATGCACTCAATAGCTCAGGGTCCTAAGCCGAAGTCAACAGGAGGCAGCAGGAGGTACTTATCACAATACAGTTGGGTGCTAAAGGCCCAAACCAAAACCGTCTGTGAGGTAGATGCCTCCCACACTATTTTTGTGGGAAACAAAGTTATTTTAATATTTCAGATGCAAAGGAATATGAGTAAGGAACGATAAAATTTTTAGTGACCATCTCGGCAAAGACTCGGGTGGTGCTACAGGTGATGCTCGGGTGGTGCACTTGTGGGATACACATTAAGAACTCAAGCTCGATACTATAATAGCAAATAGTTTGACCACCTAATTACAGAACTGCACGTAACTTTAAGCATACATCATACTGAATACGTAATATAATACTTGATGATATAATTATTTAATGTTTTATGTTGGCCAGGCACCAATGTGAGATTATCGTTTATCTGTTATTATGCGATCTACTAATTATATTATATTATATTAATCTGCTATTACAGCTTGTTATGCCACTGCCCACTATAAAGTAACTACTTTCAAAGAGCAGACATATACCTTCATCTAAGGTTCTAAGACACCTTCTTCCAGTCTTATTTCATCAGAGTGCAGATTTTCATCTCAGGCTGTAACACCTCCCCCCCCCCCTACATAACATCTGATGTCCACTGCCTCCCTCCCAACGCATTACTTCTCCTGCACTCACTCTTCCCCCTCACGTACCCTCCCCATGGCATCCAAGCACATCACAAAAGTCGCATTCCTAGAGCCCTTCTCCCACACCACTACCCGTCCGATCTCGTAATATTATTCAAACAATACAAGGGAACAGAGATTAGTGTGGTGTGTAGGCGTTTAGAAATTCAACAGCTAGTGTATGACTTATAAACGCTATCTTTTGCCATGCACATCGGCAGTGTCATTGTCATTGACACGTCGACATAATATTATAATGCCATTCACACTATACAAAAATACTCCGAATATCTTGATTGTTATCTATAAAATTGCAGTTGACAAGTTGCTGGCACAGTATTGGCTGAGCAAGCAGATGCAACTGTTGGCCACCTCACTGTCACACATACACCTATTGGCCACCTCACTGTCACACATACACCTATTGGCCACCTCACTGTCACGCATACACCTAGTTCCATTCCATTTGGCAAAGCTTCTAAAGGAAAAAAGACTGCCAACTGATTTATATTGCCCATAAATATTTCTATATCAATTTTATATAATAACTTCATCTAATCATGACTCAAATCAACAATATCAATATAATCAATAAATCAACAGCAAACAGTCAATAATGGAGCTGTTTAGCTTTTTTACAAAATTATTTGATGAGTGCGTCAAACTTTCTTCTATCGGATTGATATTAGGTGCTATTAAGTAATATACAAGCATTAATATAGCTTATTTGAAGTGTGTGCATAACAGTATTAGTGTATATCGTAACAGACACCAGTTGTGTACTGATAATTGATAGGCTTTATCTCTATGCGCCAAGAGGGCAGGAGGCAACTGATAAGTCATGTCATATTTACAGAGATTATACGTCTGCTAGTGTTGGTGTTCATCTCTGCGCTCCACTTGTATGCTGGATCACAGGGCACTTTAATGTAGTCACCTACTTCATTTACAGCTAAGTCCTTCCTTCATCTATGCAACGGTTGGAATATTTAATGTATGATATAATATATATTACAATAACTTACAATAGCCCATATGGCGTATGATTTTAATAAAGTTAGCTACACAGAGTACTTCACTACTCCAGATTTTATTGCTCAATTGCTGCAGTGGGTGGAAATCTTGAGGTAGAAATGAGAGCTTAATGATTATTGAGCCTTTTACCTGAAGATTTTTAACCAAACGATGGGTATGGTGCACCAAACGATGGGTATGGTGCACCAAACGATGGGTATGGTGCACCAAACGATGGGTCTGGTGCAAACTTCAACTGCAGTTGATATTATTAATGTATAATTCAATGTATCTTAAGATACGCTAAAATCACAGGATAAATTTTCCATTTGTAAAATCTGCACATTTTCATTGGCTGATCTATAAGATCAATGGTATATTTCCATACAGCTGCACATTTTAGCAACAACCTGATTCTCAAACTTGCACTAATTTTTTTTCAGAATAAGATCCTACTTAGTAGCATTTTTGAACTTTCTTGACTTATTTTATATTTATTAATTATTATTGCATGTATTATTCCCTAACTTATTATTATCATTTCTTAACTTATTTTCATTATTTCATTCATAATTTTTTCATTACCAGTTTTTTGTTTTTTTTATTTATCTACATTAGTTAGCTCATATCTTTTACAATTATTTTTCCTAGTAATATTAATCAGTACCTAATTTTTTAATTTGTGTTTATATAACCACAACATTTTTTATCTTTCAGTGGAGAATAAACATTAACAATCCCCCATTCTAAGAATGAGATAGCAGCACGACGCCTACAATAATACAGCCTACACTGCATACAGGGAAATAACTTACGAATAAAGAGATGGATTCTGCCCAATCTGCCCGAAAGTAAGTTCACATTGATAGAGAGGCCTGCATATAATAGAAACGGAACAAAGTATAATTATATAGAACATACCAATTACACATCACCATCACATTGAAGAAACAATATGCCATCTTGCTACAATTTATTGTCACAGCATCTCTCTCTCCTACTCAAATGTGACAATGCAGGTGCAGTCCGTGGGTGTATAGAACTATGGTGACAGTTAATTGGAAAATTGCCTCCTATGAGCTCACAGAATGTTTATTCTTGTTGCATAATATTGTTGGGAACTTCTCTCTCACGGTTATCTCACTTGTATAATATGAAGTCACCTTCCATTTAGTGGCTCACACCATTTAGTGGCTCACACCATTTAGTGGCTCACACCATTTAGTGGCTCACACCATTTAGTGGCTCACACCATTTAGT
>JAOQGN010227320.1:0-10592 GCA_027564295.1 Himantozoum antarcticum | reverse complement strand
TCTTCTAGGATTTATTTTCCTTTTTGTTGTGTTGTGTGAAAAAGCGGAGTCGTAGATGTTAGGAGGGGGTGTTTAATACCGTTTCTCCCCCCCCCCCCCCCCCGTAAGATTCATAAGTTTCTTAACTTTTCATTTGACTTTATGGTGATTAGACTTTGCGTGTTTTATGTTCTCTTGCGCCATTCCCAAGATGCCAGAGATGTATTACGTACTGTTGCATTGCATACATTGAGCCCTTCGGGTGACAAGTTCTGCCATGTGTTATTATGAAGACATTGCGCAGAAGAAAGTCTCGCCCTATGCCATCTAAACCATTACCGAGTTATTTGCAGATTGCCCAATTGACGCATCTCAAAACACGAAGGATCTTGAGATGTCAATAATTGTATTAACCACATTCAGGTTGATGTTGAAGGAGGTTTGTTTGGGATTCCAGGCCCGTGTTGATACATTTTTATTCGATCCTATCTCCAGTAATGTGCCACAAATAACACAAATGTATGAGGCAATGCTCAGCTCTAGAAAAATGTTAGCATCGATTTCTCCGAAGCATTTTTGTGTCACGAGACGAAAGCGATGTTTTGGTGGTAGATTTGACAGGGCGACACAATTTCTGGCAAAGTGAAAAAGTTACCCTATTGATTTGCGATGCGTAGGGTTGGCTATCTATTTTTATATTTGTTACATCAAAGTGTTCAGCGATATAATATGATATAGGTGTGAGTAGTGACTAAATGAGATGACCACTCACAGTGGGTTGAGTGGCCATCAGCCACTCCTTCACTTGGTGACAGCTGTTCTGAATATACTCTAGCTAATAGATTTGAAAGTGTTCCAGTGTTTATTATAAAATCTCGATATCCCGACAAGTGGATAAGAAGAGATACTTGATGTTGATCTAAGTTTCTGGGTAAAGATCAAATTTGGAAAACTCATGCTGATTTTCCACCCCATCAAACACTATGCCTTTGTGTTCCTTTACTTGACCCCAACCGTGTTACTGTGTTCTCCCCGCTATTACATCACCCAATAGTTTGAATCTGCCTATACATATTATATGACTTGCAGATCGTATGGGAAGTGGAGCTGGTAGTAGAAAGTCATCTGGTCTTGGTACGCGATCATCTGCAGGTAGAAACAGGCGTGCAGTTACCCTAGAGGGGGCTGACGACAAACCTTACCAGATGAGCAATCCACAGAATGTTGGTATGTTGTGTGTGTAATCATTGCTATTTATATATTGTCTAGTCATTTTAAATCCTGCAAAATTAATATCACCTTGATGGAACTATGACCAACAAGACGTGCATTATTAATTATTATTTAGTCATTAATTAATAATATATTAATATATTAATAAATAATATTAATTCATTTTTTAATCGCTTGACACTTTATTCATCATGCCTTTTTTATTATTGCAATGAAAGAAAATTATTGGTGGATCAACTAAAATGGGTGATGTGTGACATAAGAGGTTAGAAAAAGTCATCTCAACTGTGCACACTTTTAAGCATATTTTAAACATTGTGATCTGAAAATGCTAAGTGACAGAAAGCCTATAAATTGGTAGACTTAGACCACTGCCCTCTAGCGTCCTAGATCCTGGGATGTGTAGGGATCCTGGATCACCCACCCACACTGGCCTGTAGCCCTATCTACTACACAATGAGTCTGCTAGAGTGAAACACTTGCTCTGCTAACGAACGCTATGTTTTGTATATGCCTCAGACATGGACAGTTGCCAGCAAAACTCTGCCAGTAAAACTGGTTTTTTACTTTTTCACTTTACAGTTCCAACTTTCTGAGTAATATGATGTGACAGTTGCTAACAAAGCAATATTGTAGAAAATATCATTAATCATCGATTGTATGAAACAGTTTGATGTTATACTGGGTGATGTAATGACTACATCATTTATAATAATGACTAGAGCAGTGCACTTGTCAGCTCCCATCTATGGGAGACTCCGACTAGAACCTGCTAGCGGTGTGCATGGAAACTAAGTGATGCACACTTCCAATATGCAGATCATTTCCAAATCTCGGTTCTAAATAACACCGTAACCAGAACCACTTGTGATGAAACATCAATGGGTGTCTGGGATGTGTGTGTGTGTGTTGGTCATGGATACGTCCATTACTCAATGCCATACTCTTTCTGTGAAATGATTGTCTCGGGTGACTCGTGGTGTCTATGAGGTCTCTATGAGGTGTCTATGAGGTCTCTATGAAAGAGTGCGGCTGGGTCTAACCAGAGCCATATAAGAGAGCCATACCAGAGCCATATCTCTTATATGGCTCTGGTTCTTACCAAAAGCTAGCAGATGTTTATCCTCCTTTGCTCCAATGGACTTTCAATCCCCAACCACAGTCATCTAAGGTATAGCTAAAATTAGAAGGGATTTAAATAATTTGGTGTATGTACTCGGACACAAACTTGTAATGTACCAATGTTTTTAGCCTCTACACTGTTAGATTGGTCCGCCATGCCCTTAGTTTAGTTTAGGTTAGTTTATTGAAGACATTCGGTATCATTAAAACAGTAAAGCTAAAACGATAAAATTGAATGATTGCACTAGTATATTAAAAGGATTAAGATTTGTCAAAATGTGACTTAAAATAGGGGGGAAAACTTTTTGCTCTTTTAGTAGTACGAGCTTTAGTTGGTTGATATAGTGTATGGATCTTGGACGATGTTCTGTTCTTATTCAATTTAATGCGACTAAAAACTAAGAAGAGGATTGTGTACGATCTTATACTTCTAAAGATTCTTTGGCTCTGGCTAAAAATGAAATCACTAATAGTTGGCATGTTTAAATTTCGTAACCTGGTCTCATATGGAACATCATTGGGGCACATTAGCCTGGTGGAGAGTCTTTGAACTGATTCCAGCCTTAGTTTGTTTTGGTCTGATAAAAAGTAAAACGATGATGCTGCTGCATAGGTTAATACAGGTCTAATGCAAGTACAGTAAAATGTCCGAAGCCCGTCTACACTCATGCCTAAAACTTTCAATTATGACCTATACATTTTGTGGCAGGTCTTGATAACGTAACGGCCGAAGAATATTCTAACTCAATATGAACAGAGGCCTGCTGTAACATTGCTATATTTGCTATATTATTCCTAACAGGTAGCATGTATTTCGCTACTAACTAGCTAATATTCTTTTGATCTTATGCAGATTCAAGCTACGCGGACCCTCTGGGACCACAGATGGAAAGACCAAAGACTGCTGCCAAGCGTAGAGATGAAGCTGTCGATGACTTCGCTGACGAAGAGCTAGATGATGATCTTCTACCTGATTAATTCAAACACACTCTTTGTGTAACGCTGTCAAAAATAATAGTGGTGATGGTAATAATTGTGAATCTTGCAGGATTGGCTCATTCAGTAGTAGTGACTTCTCCAGTCTCTCTCATACAGAAATTAGAGTGATCAATTACTAGGGGTGCAGAACTTTGTCAGCTTGGTAGAAACAATTACAAAGATTACCATTGCCAATGCCAATGCCCATCATCAGGAAAAAATTGTGATCTATCAATGACATTGAAACTATTAATTGCCAATCAGTTTGACAATCACGTAAGTTTCTAAATGGTAAGCTGGGTGGCCCAATCATCGTATGTCACCTTATGGGATTATAAAATATTTCTCTATTAATTTATTTTCGTCCTTTTCAATACAATCTCCATCTCAACTTAACAGTTTGAGATTTAATGCTTTGAAGTAATGCTAATATCTCTCTCTGTGATGTCTTACTGATCATACACCTTTCTATTATCACAATAAATATTTTTACCCATAATCTAACTGACCCATTGTTTATTATCACGACTTATATACATCCATTAGACGGCTAAAAGCTCTAGAAAAAACATATTCATATCTGTAATACAATAAGATCATACTAAATATTTGATTGGTACTCAGATATAACGACCCCGTTAATTTACAGAACCAGTACAGATACTCAAGCTAGCCTATCGTATGCTCACCCATTATAAAATATGAATGTAGTTGACATTGGAGATTTTTATTTCCTATACAATAGCGGAGAGATTAGTGAAGATCATAATAACAATGGATATACCGAATACCAAGCTTGGGAAATATTTGTATTCCATTAGATAAATCAAATAACTGCTCTTTTTTCATAGAGGTTTTTATCGAGTGTAGAAGGTATTGGATCACTAACAGCATAGCAAACTGCTGATATGCTATCATACTCATATCAGCCAGCACTGTCTAGCCAACAGCAGCCCTACGCTGCCACGCTATTGCGTCAACTTCCATAATGGAACTTGATGGATTAATACCGTATTACATGAAATTTATTTAATTCTCCGTGAAAGTATATTATATTGTATATATAATTGTTGAGCTGAGCTGCATGATTTTATTCTAATAGCCGTCTGTCCACATATTTTAGCAACATACTTATCAAGTTACTGTCCCAATAAGAGTGTTTATTAGCCAAATCGCCTATAGTCATAATATAATGTGCGTGTCGTTCTCATTTCAAACTGCTCTGGGAATTATTACAACAATCATGGCCCACTCTGCATCCACATTCAGCAATCAGAAATCATCAGCCCCAGTTCAACGTCCTGTAGGTTGGGTGATATCTTCTCATCTACGCAGAGTCCTAAAATGATCAGTGCTATGGTTATCAGACTACAGAAATACCATCAAAAGTTATAACCATATACATAAAAAAGGCGCCACAATCCGCCCTCAGAATAATGTTTACCAAATATATGGAACTTAATAACAGCCTTTTGGAAGCCAACATATCACTCAATGATTGACATAGGGCTCTGTACGAATATGTCAGTAAGCTAAAGGCAGTCAAATGACCATTGCACCATAAATGGATTGGTACTGGATTGCAGATGTTTGAAATAGCCGGTGATCTGAAACAAAAATGTAGACAGTGAAATTGTCTTCTCTTGTTAACGTGTGATATTGTCCCAAATTGGAAACCCAGACCACAATCTTGAACTATAGAACAAATGGAACTAAGCTAAGCTGAACAACTACAATATTGCACCTAACAGCTACTAAGCAGTCCAAGAGTAGAACATATTCAACTAGAGTATACAACTCATACCCGATTCATACATCATTGGATCATGTACCCCACTATGTGGAAAAACATTGCTTGTAGTAAGTTATACCTCTATTGTAATATCAGCTATTATAGCATCACAATTATATTATATATTACTTCATCGTTGGGTTGGCGACAGGAACTGCATTTGGCTGAATAATCGGCTTTATACAACCCCAGCTACTCTTTATCAAATGGTACCAACTGACAAGCGTAGACACGAGTTTGCCTGGGGCGTCTTACCTGGGGCGTTTTGTCTGGGGCGTCTTGCCTGGGGCGTCTTGTCTGGGGCGTCTTGCCTGGGGCATCTTGTCTGGGGCGTCTTGTCTGGGGAGTCTTGTCTGGGGCGTCTTGCTTGGGTCGTCTTGAGAAAAAAATTGCTGTACCTTTCATATGATTTATGTTATAAATTGTTTACAACAGATTTTTTATTTTGATGTATCATACACCGTTTGAGCAAATTAGCAGCATTGAACACAGTAGGAGCATATGCACGTAGGACGGACATTATACATAGACAGACTATAATAGTTGGTACACTAGTAGGAAAGTGTGAAGGTATACAAGCATTTACTAATATATAGTCCTGACAGCCAACTACCATAAAGTAGCAGATTTGTTTTTTGACTTTGATTCTATAAATATTGTTCATATTATAAAAAACATTGGCACTGTCACCAACCCATATCATAATTGTGAGCAGCTGGTGCTATTTGTAATAATATACCACCAGTATGTTAATTATAGAGAAATGGGTTATAAATCATAACAGATACTTAGCAACTTTTAATAACTTATATTTTCGCTTTTTGTGGTTGTTCGAATGTTTTTTGCCTAAAGAGCAAAAACATGCCATTTATTGAGATTTTGCAGAATCTGAATTATGTAGTGTGCTGAAACTCAAAGCTGTGTGAGATACAAATACAAATCAGCTTGAGATGCTGCTACAGCTGTTATGGTCTCTAGGCCAAGCATTATACAAAAGTTATAACAATTATTACAAAATTTTGCGCAGCATCATAATTATAGTTTCGATTTAGCTATATAGTATACTAGTATACTTGTTGTCAATATCACATTAGCTCTCAACTTAGCTCACAGGTAAATGCTATATACACTATTATGATGTGATTATTGATAAATTCATTATTTTATAAGTTCAGACATGGAAATTAGGTAATTTATATATCTTAGGTCCATTAAGCTAATGTTATTGATGGCTATGCTGTTGTTGTATGATCTTAAGGTAAAACACCAATTACTGCTTGACATATTGCCTGACCAAGTGTAATGACAGCTATTCACAGTCTAATTATGTGCAGTTGGCCAATCAATTGCTTACCTATAATACCACCCCTATATCTATTGCACACCCCCAAGCACTGAGGCTATTGCTATGACTGTATATTATAGGTGCTACGGTACATATCATTATTGAACTATCTAGGGACATAAGAAGACCAGCTGATGCTGTGAAGAGGAACCCTGTCTTGGCAATCACTGCCCCACTCTGTCACTCACACACCATGTGGATTATATACTGCCTTCTTTATCTCCTATCGTATCCGTCCATCACATCATCAGAAGAAGGTTAGTGACGTTCTACTCATTATTAAAAAAATACATCTTTAATCCGCTTATAATTGCTAATTTTTAAAATGCGTTTATATATCTGTTCTACTGTAATTACATGTATATATTATAGTATTATTTATTGCTAGCTTAAATGGCATAATGTGGATTGTTAATAGCATGAGAAATAATTAAGAACTTGAATGTGGGTAATATTAAGAGAATACATAATTTTGTGGGAGCAATTTAGTTGTTTTTTGTACTTTTTTGTATTTTGTTCTTGCTAGAGTATTTTGTTTGTTGTTCTTGTTTTTTATTACCATCTGTTGTAAGCAGTAGCGTGTTGTGAGATTTGTAAACTTTGTAGTTTACTGTTTATAGCATGGTCACGGTGTGACGGTATTCCACGAGATTTCAAGATGGAAATCCGTTCTACAAAATAGTTAAAACTATAATGGAAGAACTATTTATAGAATTATAGAACTACAGAACTATTAGAACTATAGAACTATAGAAATATAAATAGCAATAACGGATTATCAGGCCCATTATCTGGTGCAGGCATAATTAATGAATTTTTGGTACAATTCCTTCTTGGTTCAGTCGGCGTACCTCAGACCAGGTTTGACATCTCCGAATTGTCTCACCAAAACTGCAACCCCAAACCCCAGATATAAGTGATGGTCAAGATGACCAAACTGAAAAGGGATTGCACCTAATTTACTATACTAAGGCTAGGTTGACCTTTGAAAGTTTTCTAATCTCAGTCAACTTTGGCGATTTTATTTACAGCAGGCTTGTTTTAATCGGCTAATCCACAACGCATGTGCAATGAAAAAATTCAAATTATTTTCATTAGGCGCGGTTTTGCAGTTTTTCAGCTTAGCTTAGTTCCAAAATTATGGCTAGGTTTTTAGTTTGCAATGCAATGGCATGTTTTCAGGAGAATACAACTTCTCTGCCCACGTTTCTGCTTTGGATCACTGGTTATTTCAAGAATACGCAATCCTGCACCTTATTATTTTGAGGATTCACTTTTTTGACACGGCTTGTTGGCAGCCTGTTGTTGCCTGTTGTTGCATGTTGTATGCCGGTGTACTATTTGTGCATTTCTCTAGTTGCTAGCTTGTTGATATAATGGTTCCTGATAAAATAGCTGACAGTATGGCAAGATGCTAGCTATAAGTATGGCAAGATGCTAGCTATAAGTATGGCAAGATGCTAGCTATAAGTATGGCAAGATGCTATAAGTATTTCAAAAGATCCTCGCTTATTTTTTATTGTCCTCAGCTGTGTTTCTTGGCAATTCCGGCAGGCTTATAGCCTGATGTTGCAAATAGCCCAGAGCATGCTGTAAATTCGTATAATTTAATGGGGTGGTTCAAGTCTTTCAAAGGTTTTCTGTTGCAGTTGTTCGACCGGTTTGGCACTCTTCGAAGCTTTCTGTTATCTCACTAAAAATTTGCAATTTACATACAAACTGGTGGCTAAATAACACTGCAACTAACGTGATGGTAATCCCTGGCAGCCTTCTGGTGGTGAGCACTGCCCAGGTTTGAAATACGTGCAGGAATGGAGAATTCTGGAAATAAAGTACACTAGAAAAAAGACGGACGGCGAAGTTGTCTTCTGCTGATAAATGCGCTAACGCCCAAAACTGAAAACCATGGTATTAGAACTAAGCTAAGCTAAGAATTGTTGATTCCTGCACAAAACAGTAGCTTTAGGGATGAAAATGATACTAACAAACAGGAGATGAAAGTAGTTTTGGCGATAACACTCTACAGCTTATGGCCCTGAAGTTCAAGAGAGAGGAGGTGACAATTAAAGCGCATGAGTTGGAGTTTGTCACATATGCTGGTTCTGGCAGGTCATGCTATTATGTTATTGCGTTATGTTTGTATTTTGTTAATCTGAAGGTGCTTCAACAAGGTGCCAAACTGCAACATACAATGGCTACACATTTACATCTGCCCGTCTACATGCTGGTAGTAATATTGAGTGTCATGTGGTTAGTTCACTTTTCCTTCTCTGTGTTTGTGGTTTCTACGGCTGTTTCGGGTGTCATAATATATGTGATGGATCACTGCGTATCCTAGGTAATCAGCCTTTGATTAGTGGAATTTCAGTTATGACTCTTTTTTGCTCAACCATCTGTCAGTATATGATCTATTACCACGGCGGCGCAACTCACATTAAAATAAATCTATCGTGAGTGTCAGGCCTACTCATTTGCCTATTTTAACCTGGTGTAAAGCTAGAGTATGCTGAATATGTGTGAACTGGTTGTAGAGAAGTCTGATAAGCAGAAATTTTGATGATAAATGAGTTGAATTTCACCTGCAATTATAGAGTAATGATGTTTTATGTAATCATCAATATTTTATATTTTATTACAGAAGCCATTTGAGGGCATGGTTCAGTGTTCAATGTGAGTTTGAGAAATACGAAATACTGTCTTAGGACAAAATCAATTCAGCAGATTACAGTAGTGGTCCTTATAATTCTTTGTTTCATTGGTAGAGTTTAGTGATTTTCCCTTTTGAGTAAAGTAAGTGGAAGGCTTATGGTTTAATTTACTTCGGATTACAATTCACTCTTAAATCTATTCATTCATGTAAACAGGTTGCATATGTGTAAGTGTATTTCAATAGCTGCCGCTCATTTATAAGACATCTTTCTTTGAGTACCGCAGTCGACTATTTGATGAAAGCTAAACCATTGAATAGCTGTCGGCAATGAACATATAGGATTAAATTATGATTACACAAGCGACAAGTGAGCAGTGAGGTGGAGTTGCTCATTTTTATTTAGTTGATTATGAAGAATATTAGAGACGAGATGATATGACAAGTTATGACAGGATGGGAGTGCACCTGCCACAACCTGCCAGGTTTAGAGCAAAGCTGCCATATTCTTTGAATTGCACATGGTTGGAAAGAGAATGTTTTAGCTATCAGCTCACATTGCCTGACGTTGCGGGTTTCTACTAAGTACTGAGCAACAGAAATAGTCTAATCGCATCCCAAATGACTAAATGGCGTATGTAATAGCAGCGTGATTCCTCTTATCGTGATCTGTTGAGCTTTGAAGTTTCAGATATGACAATGTTTTCCCCTGAGATACAGTTTTCTGGAATTGGTTCCTAAATAATTATTAAAACAGTCAGCAGTTCAATCTGCGTGCTGCTTCAAGTGATAAAGTTTGGAGAATTTGTTCACATTATCTGGTTTGCCAGACTCTAAATAAACAGTAGATGATGGGCAATGCCTGATTAAACCTCACCATTACAAAATATACATCCTCTGGCTCCCTATATATTAAACCAGAGGCAGTTTTCAGGATAATTATTATAGGACCTTGTATTTTCTGAATTCTGCTGATTCACATGAGATTGCAATATTATTTTAATCAGCAATTATGGTTTGTTCCCTAACTACGCATTGGCTCACTGACAACATCAATGTATCTTTATTTACACGTTTACTCATTTACAACATTTGCTTAAATGACCACAAACACGATAAGAAAGTGATTTACTGCTTAATCAGGATTTGTGTTGTTTTTCTTAATATTTTATGATTGCTAGATGGCCATCCTCTGTTCCCACAAGATATACTTCAAGCAGGCCAAATTTGTTTTTAAAATGAGCTAATCAGCCTTTGCTCTGCACATGAGTCGTGAACCCAGTCTAAAAATTGCTTGCACAGCCCACCTGCAGGTAGAGGTAAGATGGCCCATTCCCAACCATGTAAATAGGTTGAAAAACTGCTATATTTTTTATTATCTTTTATATTTTGTGTGATAGTATTTACAAGTTTGATAAGAATGTGCATGACTTGTGGGTCTGATGTGGTTGTGCTATGTCCATGCATTGCTGGTACAACAAAGACTGGTAGGATAT
>JAOQGN010227209.1:0-10593 GCA_027564295.1 Himantozoum antarcticum | reverse complement strand
AGCGATACCGATAGCACAATCATCCTTGTCATACGGATAAACTACATCGCATCGCTGCACGATCAATCCTAACATCGGTCGCACAATGTGCAGGGGCAGGGTCAACGATCAGCCACCAGCAACAACATCGAGCAGGGTTGAGTATGATGAGCCTATATTGTATGAAGCTCTTACAATAACAATCTTATTAATTGTTCCTGTATAAGTTCATGGTGACATTTATTAACAATTTCAAAAATTTCAACTGAAATGTATTGGCTAGCAATAACAAACTTAGTTATGCAGTTTACGATACACATTTTGACATTGTTTTGATGTATATGACTGTAGACTCGTATATAGTAACCGCAATGGTATTTTCCCAATTATTTTGGAACGCAAATGTTTTCTAACGTTCTAATTTTTACAGCTAGCTGTACATCGTATTTCTACTACAAATATACAGTCTATTATTCTAAGCCGTAATGGCATTGTGCAAGCATGAAAGTGCTTCATTATGACCATTAAGAATGTATGAGTAGGATCAGAAGATTTATTTGAGTTAAGCTGGATCAATGATTTGTGTTAATTGAACACCGATATTCCTTTCTAACAAGAGTCCATCCCCTCAATGCTATTCTATTCATGATTTGACCTCATTTGTAGACAGTACTGCTGGGAGCAAAGGTTCATCAAAAGAGGCTGACAAAACCAAATAATTCTGACAGTGGTGCTATCAATACCTCAATGATTGCAGCAAAGTCAGATTATTTGTTTAGCATTACATGAAACAAAGGCATGTCAACGACGTTTTGCATTTATTGACATTGTTATGAATTGCTAATTGTTATGAATTGCTAATCGTTATTTATTACACCATCCCTTATTACTCTCTCACAAATTGCTATATTCTGATATAACAATAAAATTATACCAAAACCTATAATATTGCTGCGATGGTATACACTAATCACTAAGCGAATCCGGTTGTGAGCGAAATGAAAATACAACGAACCTGTCGCAATTAAAACTATGATTAGGATAGATTTAGAGATATTTACAGTTAAATTTCAGTCAGCTACTCTGTAATCTATCCTGAAGACCAGCTCATACGAGTAACAACTAACAAGTACAGAGATGCAAAATATGCCCCTCCCCCCCCCTCCCAAATATTATTCTGTACATGCGGAGAACTTGCAACACCGAAGTTGGGGTCATAGTGGTGGGCCCTCAGAAATTAGCCTGATAGTCTGTGTCCCCAACTGACATAGAGAACCAAGTAGCCTTGCTAGTTACATCAAAGCATACGGCACTATACCAGAATTCCATTCAACTACATAATTATGCCGTCAAAGTGTAACCTAACCGAGTATATTATTTCCGTTAGTTAGTGTCTGTTAGTTATTGCCCAATAATTATTTTGCAAGTCAACAATCAAATATATTCTTGACACCGATTGGAAAAACTGGTAGGCATGACAAAAATGTTCTATAGATCCTCTCAACCCGTTGGGGTGGTGGACACCAATGCTAAGGGTGGAGGGGAAGGGGACAGCAAAGTATAAGGGGCGATGGGCGCTAAGGCAAAGGAGAGTGGGAAGGGGAATGGGCACCGAGGCTAAGGAGGGGACAGCATGGTAATTGAGTGGAGTCTGGGTGAAAAGGCTAAGAGGGGGTGGGAAGGCTAAGGGGAGGTGGTGGAGAGGGCAGCAAAGTGATAAAAGAAGGTGAATGAGGAGAACTAGCAACTCTATGAATAATATTACGAACATGTTAACAGTATCAATAGAATTCCACATAGGTTTTTGAACTTAGAATCAATGGAATGCACATTGTGAGTGTAATTCCCTATCACTTCGACCATGGCATTTATTACGTTGGAAAAGTAAATAACTTCAAATGTCAGCTTTAATCGTGAGCTTTGAATATCAACCATAACCTGCTGTCATATAATTAAATAGAATTTAAAAGGCAAAAAATCCATTTAATCAACTGACTAAACGATTAGGTGAAACCTCTTCACCTTTTTCCGACTATGTGCTTTTAGTTTTGTTGATGAAGTGAAAATCCATCTTTCACTTAAAGTCAAATCTATTTTTGACGTATATGCTCATATAGTAGTTGATTACACAAAAAAGTGAGCATATTGAAAGTTACCGATTGGTTACGATTACTACTGGTAGTCTATAGAAGGACAGTAGAAAAGGTATTATTTAATACGCAATTATAACATTAGTTAAAACTAAAGAAAAACATTCTGTAAACTTAAACTAGGCCAATATAGCTGCAGTATTATCAGCTGTGGCAACTGGTAACAGATGTTTTATACCTGTATAATCGACTTGAGTCTCAGGAACCAAGCTGTCTACAGTCCACATTCCACAGAGGGTTTGCTCTTTGAAACTGTTCACCCCCTCACCATTATACACGTCATACCAATACCGTGCACTAAAGTATTGTATTCAGATTTTTGGAATAGCTTTGTGTGAGTTCCTTAAACTTGCTCAGGATATGAAAGCTATTGGGAAAATGTCATCATGGCACATATCCATCATAGTTCTTATTGAACTTGCCGCTAATCAGGATACCATTCTTTTCCAGTACCAGGCCCAAATGCTAAATGAAAGTTTCCCCAAACCAGCTGGCAATTATAACACTCAGAAATTTAAGTAATGTTTACATCTTCATTGTGCTTTCATTTCTTTACGTATGCCTCTTTGAGATGGGTCAGAAAGGACAAGGTTCATTGAAACGGGTCAGAAAGATTTAGATTGTGTGCAGGACACCCAACTTCAAACCTGCCTAGTGTAGTCTAGTTTGCATCCACATACAGCGTGTATCAGTAGTGTAGTGGTAACAGAAATGTGCCTAGACTCCATTTGATTACCACTAGAAATGAATATAGACCCGGGCCGTCGAAGTGCAGCTTAAAACTTAAAAAAGCTTATTATCATGCTTTCAAATTCAATACTGCCAACAATCAATTCCCATTGAAAATTAGTTGGTTTATTGTAAAAATCACGAAATTCATTAAAAATATCTTTAATTTCAAATAATTTTAAATTTCTTAATATTTTGAACATTTTATTGATGGATTTGAATTTGTTTGTTTATACATGTAGATCAATATGGGCCAGGCCCATTACGCCACTGGCAAGCACTCTTATAGTCACATTTTGTTTACCCGTTACCCATTAGGCAATGTTATGGCCAAACAAATGGTGTATTAGTCCCAAGACCTCCAAGTAGTGTTAAATAGAAAACTTTTGTTTTATACAGCATTGTATATATATGTATAGCCAAGCCACATTGTGCATTGAAAGTTCACACAATAACATGTTGTAGTTTTTGAAGTTATCAGTAAAGTTTTGATTTTCCAATATACAAATACATTTCATTATTAAGGACTTTTAACCAAATAAATATTATTTTCGCAGAATACAGCAGAGTCAACAAATTAATAAGTGTAGAGTAAATACTTACATGTTTGCCAGAGTGGTAATAGATATACAAGTAATATAATATATCTACACATAAACATTGTGAATGCCATGACCTAGGAGCCAGTGTCCTCTCACATTTGTAGACTGTGGTCAGCTTGAAGTGCCTCAGTGGGGTGGTAGAGGTGGTGGCGGTAGCTGTGGCTGGGGTGGTGGTAGAGGTGGTGGCAGTAGCTGTGGCTGGGGTGGTGGTAGAGGTGGCGGCGGTAGCTGTGGCCGATGTGCTGTGGAGTGTCACTCTTCCAAGAGGATTCAATAAACTTCCAAGTATCGTACAGCAAACTAGATCGCAACTTGCTATGGTGTTATATAATGTACAGTATGCTAGAGCAGAGAATATGAACCTTGATATGCCTATACAGTTCTAATTTCCCACTAATGAGCTTGGAATTATGGTGTGTAAGCTAGTTAAAGGATTAATCTTCTCGCTTAAAGTGAGCAATGAATCTGAAACACAATGACGTAAGCTTATAAGCCAATCAAATAACGTTGTGTAAACGATCAGCTGGCAGGTTTTTGTATTAATGATATTGGCATTTGAATGGGGATTTTGGCATTAACAGTTTGATGAATAATGGCAAAGGGTAGAAATTTTAGCAACAAATGATACTCTGCGACCTTAGTTCATTTTCCATGAACAATTTATTATACAGTTGCATAGCAGGAAAAACAAAGGCATATCATTAATGTTAATTAGCTCTTTCAGGGGCAGTAATGACGCTCACTGACTTTTCTAGTACTTCACTTCTAAACAATAGTTAAATCAAGTGCAATTGTGAAATAAGTTTAATAAATGAATAACTAAAATAACGATAGTAAAAATATTTGAGTATGTATTGGTATTACGGCAATTCATGACTTGGAATGTCGTTTTAATGCGAATGCTTTCATTTATTGTTAAGTGCTGAGTAATACCAGTGTAGGTACGTAGGTATATACCAATGTAGGTACGCTAATTTCTACCTCTAAATTCCTTTAACCTGCATTTGTTATTATTTGCTAGAAGTATGAACACACAGCTAATAATTCAATGAATATATATAATAAATGATAAATTATGGGTGACAAATAAAAGTACATAATATTTATTCTGGCATTTCCTGTTTATCAGTATAACTTTCTAAATCATATCACATAAAAATAATGTTATGGTTTATTTAATGCTAGAGAAATTTTGTAAAACTGTAATCGATAAAATTTGAGTGGTTGTATTCAATTTTTAACAGGCATTAGATGTGTGCCTTGTTATAATAATTATTTTAAATATTAGGCTACGCATGCCTACTTGCTCTTAGTGCATTCTTTGAAGTTAAAATTCGATATGCCTTTATGTTTGTGCAAAGCCAAAGAGTAGCCGTGCAAAGCCAAAGAGGACTTCTAACTTCTAGTAATAGTTAGAATTTGGAGTGGTCACTTCATTTATTCGTTTTAATGGTTTCTGCAGTTGTGCTTGCCTTTGCGATATACTTTACATATACTTTTCATGCCAAATTGATTTTTTATTTGGATTTTCTTTGACTGAAGTAGGATTGTTTTCAAATTTGCTAAAATCTTGCTAAATGTACAATATTTTTTGGTTTTTACTACCAAACTTTGAATATAAGGGTGTAATTTCAGGGTGTAAAATACAGTTGATTTACTATTAGCTGCATTGAGTCTTAAATGTAGAGCTACTTTGAATGTTTCATGCATTTTGGAGGCCTGATCGATGAAAATAATATCACTGTGTGTGTCTATTCATCACATGTCATGCTGCTTAGGTATGTAGTTTCTAAACCCTCAGTATATTCCCACTTTAAACACTGCCAACTGAACGCAGAGAGAAATGTTGCGTAACACGTTTCGAGCTGACCGAGCCAGTTACAACTCTACACTTGTACATTTTTAGGGACAGAGGTGGGAATGCTGAAGAATTTTTTTTACCAAAATGCCACAGCTTGGATTTGAACTTCCAACCCTTGGCTTGAAAGTGCTAGCCACTACCAACGGTGTCATGCTGGCGAGGATAAAGAGGAGCATAACATACTGTGCTGGTGCACAATACCTTAAGACTGATCAAAATAGAAGTAGATGATGGCGAAGACTGGAGATATTGCACAACAGAAATCTCAGAACAATGACCTACATTCAGCTATAACTCCTGACAGAGTAATTATATTCTTAAATTGGAATTTATGTATTTTACCAGAAGAAAATAACAATATCACAGCATTATGCTGTAATTATAAATATAATAGATGCATGTATTTGTAATACAAGATAATACCCATAAATAAAACAATGAAGAGACTACATGGTGGTGCCCTGCGCCCCCTGGTGCTCAAAAGAACTATGGCTAGGACTGAAGCTGGGGCTATATATCGTGACTAGACTGAGCTAATGGTTGAGACACAATACAACACCTAATAAAGAAAAACTAATATTAATATAAATTCAAGAAATAGTAACAAGGAAATATCGATGATCATATTGTCATCTTTTCACAAATATTTTGATTTAATTTCAAATGCTGAGTGTGCTTTTCGCTAAATCTGCCTGGGTTCCAAATCCAACCCATTTTATTAAAATACCTTTCACCCTGGTTAGCAGCATCCAGAGCCGTGCTAAGCTCTTTGCCTCTGATGACCACAATACATCAACATTTAAGAGTAACGGCTAACCACAATTCTAGCTATCAGTCTGCATAGCATAAAACTGCATAGCCCTTAATTTCTCCAATCTAATTCAACAATTTGTCTGATCAAAAGTTTTCTTTATTAAAACTGAGCTCTTTGTATTTACAAACTTTGACAAATGGATCACAGATTAGAAGAGAGTTATGACATTGAGAAAACAATTATTATACAGGGTCAGCTTTCCTTTAGCATTCGTTGGGACATGGGAATTCCATTAAAACATGTATATTGAGAGTTGTCTGATGATGTCCCAATACTAAGAAAATGTCATATAACATTAAGGTCACATAACATGAGGCCGCCAATGCTAAGACTTACAACAATGCTATAAGTCTGCGGAGCAGAATAGATGTGTATAACACAAAATTCTGTCCCAAGCTTCCTTCAGCTTGATAGAGAAGCATCACTTGAATAGATTTGGAGCAGAGAAGATTACAGTTGCCGCGACCACAACATTTAATATGCCCACCAGCCAGATGAACAGTCTATCTAGGACCATAGCGCACCACTTCCAGTCTGCAATCGCTTGGTCTTCTAGAGTCTTTTCCTTCGACAGTGAGGTTAAGTATCTACAATATTCATGAGAGGGCAGGATAAATATTGCAATAAAATTATGCCAAAAATAATCCACATAAATTTATTATTTGGATGGAGCACTCATAATCAGAATCCAGTAAAGCACCACTGAAAGTTTGGTGATAAAAAAATAGATATCAACTCTCAATGATGATCTCCGACATATGTTACAAACAATCTGAGTGACGTTACGCTACAAAAACAGTACATTTGACTTTTCCCATATTGATTATATTTGTATGAAGTTAATTTATATGTTAACGACATTTTGACAACAAAAATTGCATTGTTTGTAATGCATCATAATTTATAAAAAATAGAATGGAAATTTGAATTTCTTTGAGGGAAAAAATTAGGAAAACATCAGTTTGAAAGTGTAACTCAATTATGATGTGAGGATATCACATAATTATATTGACTATCCATTAGTGAAATATTTATTAGGGAAAGCCTTGCGCTGACTTCCTTATCATTTGCATTGATTGTAGCCAATATAGTTAATGTCAATAATAATTACACTATATTTAGCCTATTTATATTTATATCTTTTGATAAATGTAATAAATATTAAATATATATGTATGTAGAAAGTGAATGCTGACAATGTATTACCTGAAGCATTACATACACGAAATTATCTTTGACACTAGATACTGCCCCACAACATCAGTCTAACATCCAATGTAACCAACATTATAACATATTCTACTAAGACTAAGGTTAGATAACATGTAAGGAAGGCTGGATAGCATGTAATATGATGTAATATAAAATTACCTTAGCTCTTTCAAGATAGCCCGAAGTTCGAATCTAGCCAAGGGTTGTGAGCTACTCCCCGCAGCTAATGTACTGTGAGTAGACTGTGAGTTGCTAACATTGTGTATGGATAGGGGGTGTGCATCTAATTTCAGTGTGTGATTTGATGTGTCTGCTCCTGCAAATAATATTCACTAAATTAAATTAAGAGTTATCTTCTCATCACAACGATTGAATAACTCCTTAGAATTCCATGTTTGCGAATTACATATTTGTTCATAACTCTAAAGCATATAGAGGCTTGTATGCCAGGCCAATGAGTTAGAGGATAACTCCTTGGACAGCCTGATCAATAGGCACTACTATACAATCTGTCATCAGTTGTCGGTAAATGTGCTTGGTGTGGAATTACTGAAGTGCGTGAGAGAGAATGTGCGGAGTGATATTTGATATGAGCGAATGAATAGTATGAATGAGCGAATCAACTGCGAGAATGGAGAATGAAAGCGAGGGGCAAAAATAAACAAGATTCCTAGAGCAGTCTATGCTGGAGTGAATAGGAGACAGGATGTGCGATAGAGATATATAGAGCAGTCTATGCTGGAGTGAGTAGGAGACAGGATGTGCGATAGAGAGATAATTATAGATAGATACATAGAGAGATAGCGATTGTATATATAGATATAGAGATTGAGGAGTCTAGAAGCTGCGACAGAAAAGAGGGAGCGCCATTGGGAGAACCACAGAGCAACAGACAGACGTTTAGAGGTTGCCAAAGAGTAGAGGGGACACCAGAAGGAGCACCTACCTACCAGAGCTTTATTAAGGTTAGTCAAACGTCTGTAAACTTGACACTTGGTATTCAGCAATAATTTTAATTCTGGATCTTCGCATATATCGCATAACATCAGTTGGAATGGTAGTACTAATGTATGTACATACATTTATGTATAGCTTATTACGTCAAAAATGATGAAATACATGTTATAAAATGTTGTTGTTACATTGATAACTTGACCATCAGCACAACACTGCGCACAGTTGGGTTATTTATATCTATGTTATAAGTATTTGTCAACCAATACAGTGAAGTTTTAAGATTTTTTGTTTATCCTGTTTAAAGATTATTTGAAGTTGAAATTTTATCCTAGACATTTATTCCATGGTTTGTTGACTGCGTATTAGATGGTAATTAGATGACCGAGTGGACTAGCGTGGACGATTGGCAAGTGCAAGTTTGTGGGTGCGTCGTAACCCATGGTAGTCCACTAGTTTATAAAGTAGCCGAATCTGGTAGAATGTTTGTGACGGCTGAAGGGCATCCGGTGCTTTATGCAATGTAGGGTGCAACAGGGATGTTGGAGTTGTCCTAACTTGAGTCTTCATTCCTGTAAATAGATGCAGTGGGACAATTATACATTTGCTTGGATTTATGTGGACGCCTGCTAGCAGTTTGATTGTGTGGAGTTTAGACCACCAATGTGGTAACTCCAACTATATTGTCCATCGTAGGTAGAGTCTTCGCATGTCAACAGGAAACCAAATTGTCTTCGGCACTGTGAAGTGATATTATGACATACCAGTCACACAATAATGTAGGCAGCTAAAGTGAAAACTAATTTTTATCTTACCTCCAAAGCTGGCATAGAAAGTGTCATTGTCAATCTCTTGACCTCTAATATTAGCCAACAAACTCTGAGAAGTATTTGCATTCATCATCTGAAGATCTGCTTCCTTCTTCCAAGAGGTTTTTGGTTTACAATCTGGACTGCCAGGTCTTTTCATTCTCAATATCCACGCCAACCATTCACCAATAGTTATTTTGACCTGACGGCATAAATAAATACGTACTTTATAATGATATATTATACTCAGACAAATTTAGTGAGTAAAAGTTGTACAATGAGCAGTTAAAAGTTTTAGCTAATTTTTGAATAGACAAATTTAAACACATGGTACACAGAAGTGATGTTCAATATAAGAAATTGGCGGCACTTGCTATACAGTGTCTTATCTTAAAGACAGGTTTGCAGAACTCAATTCTAGCACAGCTTTCAATAGCAAAATTAGCTATACTCAGTGCAACAAATAGCAATGTAAAAGAAAACTGATGTAGATGAGTCTTTGGTGATCCTTCTTAGATTATAAGTCAAAAATAAAATATCTCATTTCAAGAGTTAGCAAAATGGAATATTAACGTCGCAGCATCAATATCTGGACACGAGTGAGCTGCTCCTGATAATACTTACAAATTTAGACATGGTGTGGGTCTCTGATGAACGGTGATGAAACATCAATCCTGTGATTGTTGCAACAACTGACATAGCTGTCATGAACATAATCCCCATAAAATACATTGCTACAAATGCAGTTGCATAAAGATATTAACAGCCCAATTACTTTAGAAACCGATATACGATAATGATGTATTGTATACTGCCAGACAAAAAGTGAGCAGTTTGGCTTGGTGGTAGAGTGTCCGAATTATGATCAAGTGGTCAGTGATTTGACTCTCTGCCAAATCACTCTGTATGTAGTGTGGACTGCTACATAGTTATACCCATCCTCTACGGCAATTCATAGGCTGCAGTTATTTGGTTAGTAGTCATGTAAGGAACTGCTGGAAGTCACACACAGTATGAACAGTTCCAGGGTATACCCCCAAAAACCACACTTATGTAAAAAACATAACCAATCCATTTTGAAGACAGCAGGGTCAGGCAAGGGTGAAAATATAATAAATGAATACCAAGTGTATGTTACAGTGGTTGCAAGTGATTTACCTGGTATTGCAGGTATTGCAGGTATATTATAGCAGTGGTAGATTATCACTTATTACAGGTATAATTTATAGTGGTTGTAGGTGATTTACCTATTAAAGGTATAGCTTCCGATGTAGTAGGTAGTGTCTCACTCACTATCATCATAAATACAGTCAGGGATAGCAACACTGTCACACCTACAAAATATTTTTCCAGTTTAATAAATAAGGAATTTGTAAATATGGAATGTTGCCACCAAACTAGATAGTAGACTTGTTGTACCACACCGTTCAACCATACGCATATACAACTGTGCAATCATGCAACCATATTGCTATACAACCGT
>JAOQGN010227098.1:0-10593 GCA_027564295.1 Himantozoum antarcticum | reverse complement strand
GGTGGACTTGTGGTAAGATCATGAGAGGATTGCTGAGAGAATACTTTATGATGTTCATTCCATTCTAGTCTCTTGAGGTGAACACATCACACAGCAGCACACAAACAAATTTTAAAACTTAAACTTACATTTTTAACATGGCACAATCTATGGTATTAATGAGAAAGAAGGAGGAGGAGAAGGTAAGGTTTACTTTCATATCTGTGTTGTTTCATTCAATCTATTATTGTTGTAATGACAAAAATTTTGCTTTTCTTTGCTGTTTTAATGATAAGGATGATGCTAGCTTGCCTATCGCTGGTGTTAGAAGTACCATCGTAGGAATTACAACCTCTGCGATGGGGATTCTAACACCTACGATAGGCATGGATAAACTGTCGAAAATCTTGAAAACCCTATGATAGCGTCCATCACTGGTGCTAGAAGTTCCATCGTCGGATTTACAATCCCTGCGATGGGGATTGTAACACCTACGATACGCACGGATAAACCATCGAACATCTTGAAATCCCTACGATAGTGTTCATCGCACATGTTGGAAGTACCATCGTAGGGTTTACAACCTCTGCAATGGGGAATGTAACACGTACGAGAGGCAAGGATAAACCATCAAAAATCTTGAAAACCCTACAATGGTGACCATCGCTGGTGTTAGAAGTATCATCGCAAGGTTTACAACCCCTGCGATGGATATTGTATCACCTACGATGGGCAAGGATAGAACATCAGAAATCTTGAAAACCATTATTCCCTTAGTTCTCACATCAACATTTCTTTACTCTTTAATAACTGTTTTAGGAGTTTATGCGAAACATTAGGGAGGGAAGTGAGGAGGGAGTTGTCCCTACATATGGAGATGAGGAAGACGCTGAATGTGAAGAGGTAGGCAAAAAAATGATTATTCTTTGTTCTTTGCTACTGATCATGTGGAATGATGAGAAAGTAATCGGTTTGTGACATGTTACCCTTTGCAGCTGAGCAAAATTGTTGTAACTTTTATTCTTTTGTTCCTGATCAACTGAGGTGAAAAAAAATGAAATAAAGTTCTGTTGTTTTTTTACCTTTCACTGCTGCGTGGATTGTTGTAACTTTTGAGATCGTATCCTCAATGATTTAACCGTTTTTTTGTATAATGCGATTGTGTTTGTATGTTGTTTTCTAGATTAATTTTTTTGCTATGTTCTACTTCTCGTTATCTAGTTATGAATACCAAATGGTGATATCAAAATGATGATATCAAAACGATGGAAGGTATCAAAATGATGGTGATACAACATAAATAACTTTTGTCTTTCATACTTTCAAAACAACGGTATCAAAATGATGGTGTTAAACCTTTAACATGATGGAAGGTACCAAAACGATGGTGATAGAACAATCATTTTCTATATCACTGACACCTGCAAAGAAAAGACAGATAGACAGTAACATTCCGAAGTTGTGTAGAAACTTAGGTAAACGTGTGAAAACATACATCTTTTATATCACTGACACTCATAAAAAAACCGACAGTAGCACTCCAAAAGTGCGCAAAAGTTTAGGTCAATGTGTGAACACGTATGTTTGCCTGAACAAAAGGGATTGTAAGCATTTTGTGTGAATACCCGTGAATAGAAAACGACGAATGCTGTAGGACTAGGATTTAACTGGAATGTATGACTCATAAAAATGACAAAACACCCGTGAATAGAAACGACAGCGACGAGTGAACTCCTGAAACTGAAAAATGCTTTAAATCCAGGATTGAACAAAAGTGTGTGACTCCTGAAATACGACCACTTCAAACAAACGATATTAAGGATTGGGCAGGAACTTAAGTCAAAAAAGAAATGACCATCCCCTGCAAAGGAAAAAGTGGTAGAGTCCACAAATTCCTCATCAGCCCAACCACAGTGTGTAGTTTGAGGATTATGTCTCTGACTAGACATCCTCCCCGTCACTCTCCCCGAGATGGACTGAAGGTGATGGAGTGCTTCCCATTTTGATATAGTACTTTCTCATCACCTAGTATCAAGACGAGAAACAAACATACATCATACTAATTTTTGTGTGTAATATACAATAGTTTATTTTATTTGGAATCATACCTCGAGTAAACTCTATACAAATACAAATACAAATACTACAAAAGGATAAGTAAGCAACGACTTTGAGTAAACTATGTGCACACATCGCTTGCTTTACAAGATAGGTGTTAAACCAAAACCAAAAACACTATGAACAAAACAAACAAGCGACAACAACTTTGGGTAAGTAAACATGTTTTTTGTAAGCTAAACTCCACCAAAAAAATCAACAAAATACCCTTACCATACATACGGAGGTGAATGTATATACAGAGAAAAAACTAACTAAATAATAAACAACAATTGTGGGCAAAAGATCTATGAGTAATAGACACTATACTGCAGTGAAATGTTATAAGTGGACACTCCATCCTTACACACCCAACGTTTACCATAAAAGTATGTTAGACCAATCTTTAACTGGAAGTAAGTAGAGGTCTTATTGTATTTTCTCACAAATCCCCTGTTAATTTCGGCTTTAGACAGTCCAGTTTCTAACAGTTTTGGAAACACTCTTTTGTTGGACGATTTGTACCTTGGTTTAATCCCTTACTACTATATTTAGACTGAGCTATGTCATCGCTCCAGCAAAAGTATGTTTTGAAGCTTAGTGCTATTATGCCAACACCCTCAAACTCTTCTTTGAATAGTCCAGAAGTGCGCATGTCATACTTGGTTACTGTCTGACAGCAGTGATCGGGTTGCCACTCTGTCTCACCACTCAGCTTAATACGAATAACGTCTGTAGCGTGAACCTCACAGTATGGTCTCGGAAACCACTGTCGATATTCTGTGTAAAAGGTTTGCCTCAATTCTGGTTTGATGAGGCTATACAGAGGACCTGTCAAAGCCATGTAAGTGCTGTCTGTGTCGATTATGACTTACTGAAAGTCTTTCCTATCCACAAACCTGTGTGTAGAGATGAACAATAATCATCAGCATTTGTACAGACCATTTATAAAACTAAATAACACAAGATTAAGGAAGAGGAGAAAATAAAAAAATACAACCGTGATATTAGAGAAGGTGAAGTGGTAGAGAAACGCTAGAATCAGAATCAAAAAAAGATGGCAACAGGGTACAACCCAGAATAAGTATCATTTATCATAAGCATCTAACAATAGCAATAGCACAACGTAGCACCATCACAATAACCAACAATAGCACCGTCACGAACCATTCATAAAAATACAAACGTATAAGATTTGGAGGAGAAAAAAAACTACAAAAAAATACTGGGTAACATGCCAAAATGAGTATCATAAAAAGTCCCAACTGTCCATAAAGTCATAGTAAAACTGCAACATCCTCAGTTTTGCATATTGTAGAATGGTAAAGCCAAGGGTGACTGGAATGTTCATGTTGAGCTGTAACGGGGAAAAACCGGCAATACATAAACAAACCAAAGCCACAAACACTCTGTGTTTAAGTAACAGTACAAAACTAAAAACCACAAGTTTGAAAAGCTTAAGAGGTATCGTGTTGACTATGAACACAAGCTTACACCGCCACAGATATGAACAGATCATGTCAAATCGATGCACAAACTCTCACTATGGGGTAATGGTTGCAATAAGTGAGTTGGGGGTGATGTTTTGAAAAGATAACCAAAAGCCTAGGCTATCAGATAACCCACTAATCAAGTTAAAATAAATGGTGTAATAAGAAAACCTAAACAACTAAATGACTCACCTTTTTTTGATGCTCGTGATCTCATAATATTCCATGTCTATCTCTCAGAGAGAACAAAGTTGCTTAGCTCTTATCTTGGCAGAAGCAACATCAGATCCTTCGACATACTTTACATTGTTATGCTTCTCCTTGGTGGTGATAGTTTTTCCATAGGCTGAGTTTCCTATGAGTTTACTGGTACTGGCCAAAAGGCTCATGTTTGGGTCAACATCACCCTTGGGCCCGGTGTCTGATGCCGACTCACCAAATTCTTTGTAAACAGTTTGTGGTGTATACTCAATCCTTTGGTAGATCCTGGTGATAACGAGACCATGAGAGAGGTACCACCTAGCTAATTCGCTCAACAATAAAATCTTTGTTCCAAAGAGACTCCAGATGAGCATACGCTGAGGTATTTTTAGGAAATCGTTGTCGGTGGCAAATTGTCTCATGTGCTCACTCAGATGCTCCCGTCCAAAGTCAACATTTTTAACGATGGGTGCCATTTCTGAAAACTTTGCTATACAGGAGTCGAGAACCGAAATGTCACACTCGACAAAGCCAAAAAAAATCACCACTCACAATCTTTGACACAGCTATTTCTAATGACATTTCACCTCTATACGATCCATACAATATGAGAAAAAAAGCCTTGAGGATTGTTTTAATCTCAGAGCTCTTGCTAACGGTTTCTTCCCATTCACATTCCCAGAGAGTTTCGACCTCGTACCTTGATGTCGAAGGTGTGCCTGTTTGTCCAGAGTGTCACCATAAAGCTCACTAATTTTAGTACCTTTTACTGGGTGTGTCTCGATACCTATCGTCTTCTGACAAGGATGTACATGCCAAATACACGATGAAGCTGATATACTTTGCCCATTTTGTGACAATAACCATCGACCGGGAGTGAGTGCTGATCTAAACAAACATCGCCACCATCGTGGGTGTGGGAGATGTGGTTTCCAGTAATCCAAGCTTTGTACTGCAACCAACCACGTGCCACGTGACTAAAGTTTTTAAGTGACTCCACAACCAAGCCAATTTTTCTCTTCTGCGGCTAGGATAGCCCGAGGGAAGTTTTTTGCATAATGCAACAAAGGTACAAAGCGTTGGCATCAACTCCGAGAACTTGTTCACAAGTCTTAGTATTCTCACCATAGTCTGCGGAGCGGAGTTTTGTCACACCTTTTTTGTGATATCTGTGAAATATGACACTAGGTCCTCTGGTCAAATTGCCTTAATCATATGATATGTATCCTTGTTTGGATTGTCTAACAAACATATCGATTGGGTAGCAACGAGGTGATTACAGATTGAATTAAAAGACACAGTGTCTGCAACACAAATTCTAGGTGGAATCTCTGTAAACAACCATCTGACAGCTAAACCTGGTAGTGACACTGCTGACTTAAGCATGTCTATTCCCTTTTTGTTGTATATAGCATTCTGTTTATTCAGTGCCTCTAGAAAAGGAACAACGTCGAGGTTGTTATACCAGCGGCGAAAATCTTCAAATGTTTGCATTTTTTCATGTGGCCACACGTCCAGACATCTCTGATAGTCTTCTGATGAAATGTTGGTATCTCGCCGCTCATTGTGAAAGGTCTCTGGAGGAGGTAGGAAGTCACATTCCAGTTTTTTAGGTCATCCATCCACTCATAGGGAAAAAAGCTTTTTCTTGTGAACATTTTGGCTTTGAGATTTTGCATATGAAAATCCCGGGGCAATAAAGTTGTAGATGTCCAGAAACTGAATGCGTTCACTTGCGATGCACGTCATAGCATTAACTCTTTTCACCACAACCTGGAATTCACCACACTCTACACGTTGAAGGGTGCATAGTAGTGGACCCTACATAACGTTCACATCATGCCTCTGTGAGTTAAAGCCCATGACCGGTACACATCGTAGGTAGTGGTCCAAGTCTCGCTCAAATCCCCCCAACTCTATTTCTTTTAGAATAAGCCGATTTGTCAGAAAACCCCCGGTCACAAAAATACTCCTCCCACTCTTCTGAACACTGTACGGCCTGTCTGACCATGCCCTTAACCGTTGTGAACCGTGTCAACATAATCAAACCAGCCTTGTCTGCCACTTTTGCTATGTAATGGACAAACGCCCCTGCACACTCATCAACTGTACATTTGCGAACAAAACACATTGGTTGTGTGTAACCAGGCACAATTGAACACGTGGAAATACTCAACAACTCGTGTCTCCCTGAATATGACACTGTATGCGTGTCAACTGGCAAGTTGTCCTTTCGCAAGTATAACTCAATGTCATAGATTATTCTATAGGGATAAAACAGCAAATATGGATCAGAAATATCGATCCCTGCTCACTCTCTGACATTCACAAACACCGTAGGTGGAGGTTTGAACTGTCCTCTAGAAAATATAAGGCGAGTGACGTCCTCGGGTTGCAGGAGTGTCGAGACAGATTTGCATACCGGTGAAAGCATGCCTCACACTTTGAACATTCAAATGCCCTGGCATACTGATATATGTCTTTTATTAGATTAAAGCGCTTTTTGAAAGGTTAATGTAAAGTGCACCACCACCTTCTCCCACCTTTTTTTGCAGACGACCACAGAACAGTAGAGCCTCCATCGTGAGCCAGACATATAAGAGTTATAGTTATGTCAAAGCAATTTTCCATGATGAGCAAATCTTTGTGCTCGACACCGAGAATTGAGCCTGCCCCCTCATCACTCTCAATATACTTGAGATAGCGTTCAGATAGTCTATGTGTTTTTCTTTCAGAAACACACAGTCTTTTGCACATGCATGCTTTGCTTGTCTTACATCCACACCCCAGACGAGTTACGAGACACCTAAAAAAACACAGATTGTCTGTATATGGCTTTCCAGTTTTTCTCCAGTCATAGAAATGATATGTCTATTGTTTCTGGTGTGAGGTGGTAAGACCACTCCTTCTCCACAGTCACCAGTAGCGGCTCCAACCTTTCCCATCCCCAGGAGCTTATAAACATGAAATGATATGATTGTGATGCTCTGTAATGCCCACACCGTACTCGGTCTGCGTAGAGCAGACCTCTCATGGAGGTCGATGGCTGAAAAAGACGTGTAGAAGTCTTTCAATCGTTTTTCTGATGTTATTAACACAGGCTTTGAAAACTCTGTAGCATTGTTTGAAGATGGATGAAAGTATCTTATTTCATCCGTCGTTTGTGTTTTAACAATGACTCCACACTACAATTTATTTTTACTCGACACCCCATCCCCTTCCAAACATTTAATAGCAGCTCTCAAACCCCAACGTCATATCCGTCTCTGCCACCATTCTCATCCCACACTCTAATGTTTAAAACGTCTAAAACTTTTCGTTGCCTAAGCCTTGTCTTGATAGCACCCCAATATTTACAAAAGTCATTATCCAACCTCTCTTCACCGGTGACAATGGAATCTTTGACATTATCTTCAAAGACCAGGATGCGACGTTTTTTTTTACCACCTCATCATCACCATCATCATCATAAGTAGCTGATCGTTTTCTTTCACCACCAACACCCACACCTTCATGAACATGAGAGAGAGTGTTTTGTTTTGTATCTAAGGTGGTATGGCACAGCTCACAGTAAAATTGTACTGTCAATTGATGTCTGCGGAGATGCTCTCCACCTCTTACAAAAGTTTTATTACAAAGCGTGCAAGGTTGTCTGCTTGCCCGCTCAGATTTCTGCCTATAATCTTCAGCTAAACGTTTCACTCCTTGATTCTGTAAATCATCTGTAGGCACTCTTCTCAGCTGGTGAAACTCATGTGGAGGAGTGTCTTCGCTGACCTTTGTCGAGGGGGAGCCGTCATCTTTCCCATATACACCATCACACAGGAAAAAAAGTCTGGTTCATCATCCTGAGGCATAAAGCATTCGGGTGCCATCAGTTTGTATGACTCTCTTTTGATACCACCTGCACTGGCCATTTTCACCGACACACAGTTTAGCAGAGCCATTTTTCCAAACGTTGACTCAATTAGCTCACCACCATACACCTCTAAAACGGTAAAAGGTTCCATATCGGCAAGCTTTCTATAATTGTCTAAATGTCAGTAGCTTGGCCTTTCCCAGATGACTACAACAATCAAACAAAAAACAAATCATTATTTGTGATCATAGCAAAAAATTAGAAAGTATGGTGTCTGTTATAAAAAAAATACTTAGGAAATAAAACTAAAAACAATCACAGTGAATCTACCAAAACGATGGTGATAAAATATAAGTAGTTTTTTCTTTCAAACTTTCAAAATGATGGTGGTATCCAAAATGATGGAAGGTACCAAAACGATGGTAGTAAAACAAGATGGTGGTCTCCAAAACGATGGTAATAAAACAAGATTGTGGTCTCCAAAACAATGGAGGGTACCAAAATGATGGTGATAGAACATAAATAGTTTTCTCTTCTAAAATCAAAACGATATTGGGTGAGTTTATATGCTAAAACAAACCGACACACACCTCATTTTGTGTGGTATCCTCCTTAGCTCATCCATGCTTATTTTTGGATGCTCCTCATGCATATGTTTCCGAGTTGTTATCCTTCTTTTCTTTTTTGTCACCACACCAACATCGTTGTCATCATCCTCAGATAGTAATAAGATCGGTTCACTTTTGAGTAAACGTTTTTATTTTTCAACGCCTCCCTAGTAGGCGTTGAAAAAATTTTTTTTCAAAAACTCTAGGTGGAGACACTAGAGTTTTTGAAAAGGGAACGTCAAAAACGTTTATCTCTTCAACCACCAGCTGTTTCTGTGCCATTTTGTTCTTTGTGCAAGCAAAAGTAAGAGTCCAACTAAATAGACAAGTGTGTTGTGAGTTTTTTTTTATAGCATTATGTTACCAGCGCTTCATTGCTCAACGACAACCGATGTCAACCTATCAAACGAGTTAAATCAGTTTTTTTGGATTTTCAGTTTAGTTGTTTGTCAGACCTTGCCAACCCAGGTGGGAATTTTCTTGCAGACCTCACGTTAGATTAATATTTTCCTTTTGATGAGAAGATACCAAAACAATGGTGATGAAACATGAATATTTTTTCTGGTGATGAAACAGAAATAAGTTTTTCTTTCATCCGAAACGTGGTATCAAAGCGATGGTGATCAAAACGATGGAAGGTACCAAAACGATGGTGATAAAACATAAATATTTCTCTCTTTAAACATCCAAATTTTCTTTTGATTATTTTTTTTATTTTGATGATATTAGATACAAAAACGATGGTGGTAAGACCTGAATATATTTTTGTGATGAAACATAAACACTTTTCTGTTTCAAACAAAAGTCAAACATTCAACAAACATTCAAAACGATGGTATCAAAACGATGGTATCAAGACGATGGTATCATAACGATGGTATCAAAACGATGGTATCAAAACGATAGAAGATACCAAAACGATGGTGATGGAACATAAATAATTTTTTCTTTCATCCATTCAAAACGATAGCATCAAAACGATGGTGATCAAAATGATGGAGGGTACCAAAACGATTGTGATAGAACATAAATAGTTGTCTCTTCAAACATCCAAAAAACTATGTTATCTTCAAACTTTCAAAATGTTTTTTTCTTTTGCAGTGACCAACAACGTCGTTGAATGATCTCCCATATTGTATGCATTGTGGTGAGCATTATCCTGAAAATATCGAGTGTTTTCTGTGTGAGACTCAGCTCGATGTCCAGCTGTGTGCTGAGTGTGCTGAGATAACATATAGAGATGAGTGCATATGTACACATGAGCTGTGTGAGCGGTGTACAATCCAGATGATGAATGTTGGTGCGAAACCTATAAAGGGTGTTGGTGCAAAAAACGGTGAGTAGTGTTTGAGAGTGTATGACGAAAAAATGAAATTTGTTATTGTTAATGCATTACTACATTTGTTTCATTCACGTTTTACACCGTTTTGTTCCATTACAGGATGAATTCTGAAGACGATTCAAAGAGTCAGTGATTTGAAGAGGAGACAACAAAAGAAACCAAGCAGAATGGAAAAAAAGTGAAAATGAGTGCTAACTTCTCATCTGTTGCAAAAAAATGGGTCAGAACTTCTGTCGGCATTGTCACCACATATTAGATGTACATAAGATATGTGACTGTCATTTATTAAATAAACCAATTTAAAAAATTTATTAAACCAATCACATATGGAGATGAGTTTATTTCAGATTTAATTCAACCAGTCACAATGATATAGTGTGAGTATGCATCTGTCCACACCATACTACTAGTTTTTTTTTTAAAAACAGATCAACATTTTCTTACAATTGTCAATGAAAAAGGTAGATTCTGATTAAGCAAAATGTTCTCCATCCAGCGATCTGTAGTTCGTGCAACTTCCTATGGCATAACCCTTTGAATCTGTAAAAATCTAATTGACTCGTCTGGGTTTTCCGCAACTATCTTATAGGCAATTGTGAGGAAAAAATGTTATCATTATTTTGAAATTAGTAGTATAGTGTGGAAAGTTGGTACCTACACTATACCTTTTGTGAAAACGGTTTAGACCACCGTTTTCCAACCATACGCTACAATAACACATTTTTTTTTCCTTCCAACTGACAATGAAACAGCTACATTCGGATTAAGCAAAATTTCCTCTTTTCACCGATCTATGATATGCATAACATTTTTATGAAATAACTCTCCAAATATTTAAAAGTAACTTGTTGAATCGGCACAAACCCAGACGACTCATTTAGATTTTCACAGATTTGGATGGTTTTACCATAACAATATTATGCAAATCATAGATCGTTAAAAAAGCAAATTTTGCTTGATCATAATCTACCTATTTTATTGGGAATTGTGAAAAAGAACAATTCCATCGGTTTTTTT
>JAOQGN010226987.1:0-10593 GCA_027564295.1 Himantozoum antarcticum | reverse complement strand
CTGTGAAAACTTGCAAAATCAGTATTGACTCCTTTAGTGCCCCATTACAAAAATATTGGTGCATAGAAAGTTTTCAAACTCAACAAGAAAAATGTGCAGAAAATTAGCTTCCCAATGATGTATCATTTGTGGTGGTTGATACGTTTTGTGCACATGTTATTGAGGTCAGCATATTGCAATGGTCATATAAGATGCACAGCAGAAATAAATACACCCCCTGTACCTACATGGGCAGTTGTCTACTCTCAGTGGTTAGTTCAAATCATATGAACCCAACAATTGGGAGTTAGGGCCTCGTGTAACGGGGGCGGCCTTCAGCTACACTAGGCTATAACTCCCAGTTGTTGGGTTTCACATGATTTTTGTATGTAACTTAGTTTGAAGTTGAACTCAAAAAGACCAAAGTCAACACCGATTATTAACTTGGGCCTTGGCAGCACATATTTAGCAATGTACGAGTATTATGAGGTTTGCACTGTGTTGGCAATAGCCAAATATTTAGTATTAGAGCGAGAATTTGTTCAATGAGATATGCTGCTCAGTCATATTAGCTCACCACAGGTTTTTTTCAGCGTAATAGAGCCACAGGCTACCTCCGTCTTGGATCTTCGGCTACATTTAGTAGTATGGTAAGGTGCTACTATATGGTATTTGGTATATTTGCATCCCATATGTATATATATATATATTGGTATATACTAATGTTACATACATACGCAGGAGCTACCATACTACTAAGCGTAGCCGAAGATCTAAGACGGAACAAGCCTGTGGATAGAGCCCTTGTGAACAGTATTATAGAACAAGTATAGAGCAAATTACGCCAATAATATCATACATTAGTTTCAAACATTTTTAAAGGCACAGATGCTACAAGGTTGCTGGACATCGAAGTCTGTCTTATGCATTTGATTATAATTATTACATGTAAAATACGTTTCGTATTATATGACTGCAATTTCCCGATGATTTATTTTAAAAACAGTTCGCTAAAATAGTAGTCCTTTATCTAAACTGGTTTATGTCCACAAGTCATAGTATGTATCGCTACATGAGACTTTTTAATCAATATGATTATCAACTCCCAATGCAAGGCATAGGATTGTTTCCTCTTGTAATGTAGCATTAAAATATTTTCAGATAATGCATGATATTATAATTATTATTAGTGTAATTTGTTGGCTTTAACTTGCATTTGTAACAACAGTATCAACTTAATCCTAGCTAACGATTAATAGCTTCATATTAATTTAAACTATTACTACAGTTATATATTTTCTTACTGGAATAGATTGTTTGATTTCACCCTGAAGAGGAACAGATGCCAGGTTGCAATAATAGTTGTCAAACAAAAGGTCGCCTCTAGCAATTATTTCTACTATGGGCCTACTATATAAATTTTAGCTTGAATATATTTATACAAATCATGAAAAATAATTATTATTTACATATTCGACAATGACTGCTCTAACAAAAATGTGAGAAGTCTTTAACGATTTCACCACCGCTCCATGCAGATTAGAGTCATATATAGGACTATAATTACAATAATATCTGTGTTCAGGCTATGTGCACCTTTGGCATCAGCACACATTGCCACAAAAGCAATGCAACAAAACTCGTTATATAGGAAAATGGTTAATGTATTTTGAAATACATTTCAAAATTAGTAACAAAAATTCAAATAATTACAGTACATAATTACAGTACATAAAAGACATCCAAAAAACTTGCCATTGATTGGTAACACTCATGTGTTACTTCCAACGTCAAAAATAATTTTGTGATAAGTAGGGAGCAGGCATAGCTCATAGAATGCTTTCTGACACAATTGGAAACACTCGAAAAAGGAGGTTCACTGAAATGTGACAGTTTCATGCCTTTAATTATCTGCAGATTGGAATAAATCGCCAAAATAAAATGCAATCATAAGGAGATAAATACCAACTATGAACCCATAACTTTTGGTATAAAACAATTTTTAGCACAGACCAAAAATATTACATAGTACGCTTCATAATTTATTCTACTTACAAAATTACATTTAGTATATAAAATTATCTAATGATATTGCATGGAACTGCTGAAAATCATACAGTAGTACGAGCAGTTCCAGAGAATACCCCAAAGCCAAATTCATAAATAAAATACTATAATAGAATAGTATGTGTATCTATAATTATCATACGGTAATCTCTCAGCGAAAGCAGTTGCCATTCATATTAGTAGGCCATTGAGCAAGAAACTGTTTAATCTATTTAATTCATAATTGCAACATGAAAAGTTGACTAGCCTAGATTTCTATGCCTGCGTTGGGTGGGCAACACTCCAAAGATCACCCTGCCAAGACTTGCAAATCAGGTTAAATTTGACTAGAACAGCATAACTGTCCGCTGTCCGAGATCGAAGACCAAATAAAAGAAGATCAAATGTCTTCAAATCTGATATAAAGTTTCATGAACAAAAATAGTCTAAGCCAGTCGTTCAAATGTTGACGGAATGGTTACAGGGAAATCGAAAGCCTCCTGTCCTAATTTCTCTAGAATAACCTGTTCCCCAAGTTGATAGACCTTCTCACAGAAATCTCCTGATTGAGCTAGCTTGGAAGGTTCACAGACCCAGCAATTATTAAAGTACATTCCACCAACATCTTCTAATTCCTTGCACGTGGCAACAAAAACTGTGGTTGCGGCACCTTGTTGCTACAATGTAATAGGACTATCATCAATATGGTTTACAAGTAGAACAAAATGTTAAAGGTACACTCCATTCCAATAATGACATTTTGAATTAGATCATGAAAAAGCATACACTAGTAGATTGAAACATGGCCTTTCCAACTATAGGGTTGTCTAATCAATGTAGTTACAATGAAACGAGTTATCTGTTAATGAAAAACATGTTGTACCTTTGATGACGTATGAGCCAAATGTACGCGGTTGTGCAAGCAATTACTAACTCTTGCGCAAGTGAGCACATTTGCTTGCTCGTGATTGGCTGTTGTTAATCATCCACGTGTGTATTGTATTGTTTATTATATTGCTGGGCAATATGCATACCATAGTGCATACTAACCAAGTAATCATTGCAAAAGTGAGGGACATTTGTTATTTGGGTTGGGGTGGTGGATGTCGGTAGGATGGGTGTATTCAACTTGAGCTAAACAATTAGGGACACTTGACAGGTATGATGCTACAAATTGTCAGTAATAGTACCATTATAGCCACAGCTCTGCATTATATCACTGTATCTGTATGGCTGCTAGTACTTCTTCTGCTGTTTTGGATGACCAACTGAGTGAATGTAGCAATGCATCTGGTGGTTGGACAGATGAAGAGCAAGCTAGTGATGGAGAATATGAGAGATTCAACGAAGAGGCAAGAACTGATAGAGAGGTGATGCAACACAGAATTGAACAGGATGACTGGTGCAGATGTGATAAATGCTACCCTCCTGGATTTGCAGAGAGCTCATTAGATCTCAAATGCTGCCAGGAGATGCCAAGTGTGGTTGCAGTTTGTGAAGAAATTGACGGAGTTGGTGAAAGAACTGAACCATATAAGTGTATCACGGAGCACCCTGCATTCTACTACCATTGCATCTACAAAAGACATCTGCAGAACTCCTACCATATGTACAAGAAGGAAGGCCACGATGATCGTTTGACTCATCCGAATGCCAGACTTCGGTACACTGCGTTTAGAAGCTTCACTACCCTAGTTTATGGCAGGCTGGGTAGGCAGATACGGAGGGAAATACCTATGTGCGTAACCAAGATCATCCGAACTAAGTACCCCGATCCTGATGGTAACTACACAGGATTTAGAGCTATCGACTTTGATGCTTTGAACTTGTAGTGTCGATCACATAACCCCAAAGGCCCTTTTCAGGGCCACTAACATATTATGTACAAGTGTTGTTCACATAAATTTGTTTGTGTATGAAAAGTTTGACAGCAAGTAGAACTTACAAAGTTACCAAACGCAAGTCTTGCTCACAACAGGTTCCGAGTACACCGTTGAGGGGATACCCAACACTAAGTATCTCTACGTGGTACCCCCAATTTGTTCTAGCCGACGATATTGTTCAGCGGTCATTGCTCTGCAAGAATATCTCTAAAGCAGCTACTGTATATAGCCCAAGTCCCAAGCCCTTGCGATGGGAATTGGATTTGGTGGTAATTTTAGTCAAAGGTTATACTTTGGGACTGCAGACTATTACAATACTGTGGGCTACTGCATAGGCCAGAATAATACTACTATTGAAATTAGCATCATGAACGAATGATGAACCGAACCATGAGCCTGACTGTATTGTTCACTCTGAAAGCATTCAAGTACAATTATAATTATCAAGTATGCCCGCCAGGCATGGAGGAAGATCGAGGGGCCTCCCCTGCAACAAACTCTCCATATTCACATTGAAAGACTGCAATATGAGCCACAATCAGCACCGAAAAATGGCACTGGCAATACATTTGAATAATCAATCCGCATGTTGAAAACTTACGGGTGTCAGTCTAGTTGTCTGTCAATACAAATTTACTGAAGCAAAATGCAGTTCGTTTAGAAAAGGTTTTTTTGTGGAAAACCACAGAATAATGTTATATGATGGAAAAGAGATTACGGTACATAATCAACTGACAAGACGTCATATTAGAAGAAAACTTAGATATGAACATTTTACTACCTAATATAATTATGTGAAGTTGGCACCAATGGTGACTGTAGCACAATAAAAATGTGGACTACTTTACAACCATTTGATATCTGCATAACTGCGTATACTATACTATCTAGCCTGAAAATATTTCCAATACCGTATATATAAAAGTATGGTGTACCACTGATACTGTACCAAATTTATACAAAGCAAATAATTACTCTTGTGAATATCTAATTGTCTCAATCTTCATAGTCAAAATACTAAAATGCACTTCATAATAAAATAAATAAATGCACTTCATAATCTAGGTTTGAAACCTAGAACTATGACGGCTGATGACGTCGGCAGGATCTTCTGCAGCTATTATCGATGTCATAGTAGGGGGCGAGTCTTGTAGAGTTGGAAGTAGAGATTTCTGTTGGAGGTCATTAGCACAGGTGTAGTTGAGAGCCATAAGCTGGTCCAGGTAATCTGTGGACAGTAAAAAATATAGCTAGATAGCAAATAGTATAAATAGTTGCAAATAGTTCTGTACAAAGTATTTTTATAGGTCAGGGTTGACCAAACATGCCAATCTAAATGGGGTAAAAAAGAGAGAGATTGCGGGTGCGCAATGGATGGGGTGTGGGTACCACAATTTTGAGGTGACAATGAGGAAGGCCTGACAACTATGAGTTATTGTAGCTTACCCATTGAACGTTGCATAATATTTGCGATAAAAAGCATTACAACTTTGTTGACCAGTACTGCAGACTACATCACTTGGCATCAATATAGTATTTACAAACGATATAATTAGTATAAACAGTCGTAAGCGCTACTAATTCATGCACTTTATGAGATCTGACAAAGCGGCTAATGAGGATATTGTTCACCAGACAGAGAAATGTGTACCACCTATTTAGATGCATACCATATGTAGGGGGGTCTCTAATAGCCTTAGCGGTCCCTCGTCCACCTCTGTACTTCACGTACTTCACTCGGAACTTCTGCTGTCCCTGATCATTCAATAACACAGCCCTACAGCTGTTCTCGTTGTAATGGATGGCAGCTAGCTGTAATCTGCAAATATATTTCAGAGCAAGTTATTTTCATAAAATAGTTGCAAACTAGATTATGCCTTCGTACACAAAGCTAACATTCGCTGCTGGGGTGTATGTTGCAAAGATATTTATGCCCTAAATTTTGAGACTGCTATACTGTACAATTCAGTTTTGGAAAAAAAAATTGCTTTACAAGATGTCAAAAATATAGAAAGATGAGGCTTTCACCTTTACAAACTCTATATATTTCCCAAGATAGTACTTCACACGACAAGTTGTAATGCCGGAACCCTTATATACACACCTCTGATTCAATGTAAGCAACCGCAAGGCCTCTCAACCCATTTAGAAAAAGTTATAGCCCGGAAGATAAGATAATAACAACAATGGTGGTTGACATTTTAGTTGACACCACTGGTAACGTTGATGCGTTGTAACTCCTATCGGTGAAAGTAAGTCCATACGTAGGGGATACAATACCTTGCAACCATCCCTTGGTAGCCAAAAATAAGGTTCTTTGGAGCAAACATGAGTATGATGTGGTGATAGGACTCCACCCTAGACGTCTGACCAACAGGTGACAGTGCTGCTACTGCACGTCTAATGGGCGGCTTGCTGAAGTATGCACGTACAGCTTTGTAGGCAGGACTGGCTAAAAATGGTGGAACGAAAGAAAGTTAAAACAAGTACATGCATATAAATAAGTAAATAACTCGTGGTCATCACCAAGCATGTGTTATGCCAAAGAAAACCTCAATATATATCGTATACAAACAAACAAGGAATATGGACAGTGTCTGTCAATAGGCACATACCATACAAAAAGTCACAATATCATTATATCAAAAAGTCACAATATCATTATATCTGGATATAGTTTCTAGGTCCAAAGGCTGTTATAAGCAATATAAGTGAGTATTTTCACTTTTTTGTCACATAATATGTGGATATTGTTCATAGATCCAGAGGCCGTCCAAAACATTATTGTCATTATGCCTTTTTACTGCATGTATAAATAACTGTCTTAGAACGAAAAGTCAAGCAGCTTTCAAGTCCGTACCTTCTTTCATTCGTTTATTTCTGACCCTTCCATGTGAGCATCTCTTGAAATATGAGTTATCTGGATGGCGATGTTTGCCAATGAGATGTCTCAGCATGCCCTCTCTCTTTTCGTCCATTATTCGGCCATAGTCAATGCCAGGTGGAGTTGTCTGCGCCATCTTGTACAACCTACAGTTAGATAGATAAGAAAACCGAGTCTATTAGGTACGAAGCCTGGCTTAGGTTATTTTGCATTTTGACATTTGACATTTTGCATTAAAAGTGACCCTCTCCCCTGATGTGCACAGTGAATACAAATTACAACTGCTCGATGACATACGTTGAGCCAATGTTGAAAAGCAACATTCTAGATGCATAATATCTACCCTTGAATAGTGTCACCTAAGTAAATACATCACTTCTATTCATAAACTACCTGTTCACAATAGATGAGATTCGGTTCGGTGTTGGCTCCTCTTCATTGGCTTTGGTATTGGCAATGGCCTTGAGTGCCTTAGTTACAGCTACAAAAACATACAACAGCAACTTCAACATTGACAGACAGCAGAAAAAATCTATACTAGTAGTCTCACCTTAGTAACAATGCAAACAGTGGGATAGAAAATGAATGATATTGAGACTGAGGTAAAGTGCTGAGTCATTCATCTAAACTTCCATGCTGTCAATTATACGCTGTCAGTAGAATAACTTGGAGATTTGTAATGATAATAGTGTTGATATGGTGTCAGGTCAATCTATATAAATATTATTAGTACTAGTAATTCAGTGAGTACAACTCACATTTAGCTACATGCCAACAGTCAAAGTAGTGGGTGATGGTAGGCTCATGGTCTTTGATGTAATTACAAATGCCAATGTGCCGATCTGTAACCACACTGTTCAACTCCACATCCATCTCCTTCAACTTCGCAAGGCCACGCTTCAATCCCTCGAGCTCCATCGCCACCGAGTTCATTTTCGTTTCCACTCTCTATAATAGAGGCAATAATATATCAAATGTTATTGTCAAGGCATTGCAGCTAACATAACATACTCACTGCAACAGTAACAGCAAGTTGTACAGCTGCTGACTTATTAGCAAACGCATTCCAAGATAATTCACTCACTGATAAGAGGGTATCACAAGGGAATTGGACTGTGTTGGAAGAGTCGTTCATGAAAGCAAATTTGTGATATTTCTAAAATAGTGCATAATGATGCAATGGAATGTTCAATATAATATAATTATATTATATAATATAATATAATATCCTTTTCCACTGATGGAAAAGGCTACTAAATATGTTATAATTATTATGTTATGCAAAAGGATGCTCAATATGAATTACTCCAATAATATTATCATCAAAAGGATGCCCAATATTATAATAATATACACATACTCACAGTTACAGGTTGCATATCCAAGATTTTGTTGGTGTTCAGATCTAATAATGTGTATGACCCAAATAGCGCAGAAAACCCCATGCTGTCACATCTACAACAAATAACATCATAAAATAATTGATCAGACATGCCTAACAGAGGTGCAGGAGAAATGTCAATAAACATTTTGGAATCCTAAAACAACTTAGGTAATTGTTACTTTCACCAATTTTAGCTGAAAAGTAACAAGAGCGCATTATTTAGACATGCTTATAAAAATGTTCATGATACTATCTACGAATATTATACCTGTAGCTTCGTCATTATAACCTGTAGCAGGAAGTCTGCCGTTAGCATTGATGATAATGATACATGCAATTCAGTCACATGCCTACTTGGTAAGATCCGCCTCCTATAATAGTATATTGTTGTCTTTTCCGAATAGCCAATTGAAATAGGACCAAGGTTAAATTGATGTCGCCATCTAGAATTTGAGCAAATCAACAAAAATATGCAATACAATTTTTATGCATGCCAGATAAGAATACATACCGTCCATCACCAGCACAATGCACCTCTCCTCTCCCTTTTGATTCATTCACTGCCTCACCACGTTTCATTTCCCACAGCTTCTGTACAACTGGCATGTGAATTTCCTTTTGGTTGACAAAATAAGTAGATTTGTTGGGAAATGCAATATTGTTGGCAGACATGTAGCTAGAAAAGAGCAAGAACTGAGTTATAGAACAACAATAAAACTGGTGACTAAACTGATGTCTTATTTGCGTGTAGCTGCCTGGCAGCAGTAGGCATATTTGCCTGGCTATTCCCCAATAGGCAATACATTGGCTACTGACCAATTGGCTTATTTTTAAACAAGTCCACTTATTACCACAATGCAAGCACTGTAGTTGACTACAACACCTACCTACACCTACTGCATGGGTACCTGTACTCATGCAGGGTATGTAATGCAAAATCTTATAAATTGGAGGATCCTTATCTTACAATCTCGCTATAATATTATGCAAGTGCCAGAGTCTCAGTAGCGGAGTGCACTTTGTTATTAGTATATTGTAATATGAGGTTATAACCACTCGTTTTAGCAACTCAAGCTAAAGTTGTCACATGCCAGGCACCATCTTCAATTTGCTCTAATAGGAGTAGTTATCCATAGACATCTAAAGAAAATATCGGTGAAAAATTACCGTATGATCTTAGATGGTATGCTGCCAGTAAATAATATAGAGGCGGTTAGCTGGGAATTTGAAGATTTGACATCGTTTGGCCCATCTCCCATGGAGTTGAATACCCATTTGTTAGAGCACTGTAGACATAAGAGAAAGCATCTCAGCACTGCACCACTAACAGTAGCTTTCAGTTTTACTTGGTCACCTATAAATATATAAAATAATAACCATTGCTATGGCCTGGTGTACATGAAACTGTTTAGAGCCTTTGCTTTCAAACACAACTTGTAAACATGTAAATATCGTTGCTGAGGGCACTTGACTGCAAAGGCAAACTCAATGCACTCCCCTACAGCCTCCACAAGCAGGTGAATGAAACCCAAAATTCACAACAAAAAAAGTTGATATGTGCCTAATAAGGCAATAACGTTTTCATATCTTCCTTATCATGGGGTAAAGGATTATTTACCCCTATGTATAGGCATGCCACTATCATAGTAGAATAAAAAATGCATTGCAATGGTTGCTTTGGCACACTACAAACTAGTATGTATCACGGTAAAGTTTTTGATAATACAACTACTACTTGGCTAAATGGATTTTCAATTCATTTCAATGTATATCAAATCTGTTATAATAATTATTATGTCAACAATCATGATTATGGAATGTTGATTACCAAGTAAAAAGCCAAGATTTTTATAGCACAATTGGCACAATCTGGTAAAAATAATGTTGTTCATAACATCTCTCGCTCTTTGTGCCTACCTGAGCCATCACACTTTTCACATCTTCTGAGTATTGAGAATAAATTTGAGGCACTCACAATAAACTTATTTTCCATAACAGGACTTCCCATCAAACTGAAAAGAGGCAGACAGCATAATTATTAGCTAAAGATGAACGAACCAGGGGCACATCTAATGGAGTACAAGGCAGTGATGTAAATTAGAATCTCACAAAAGACTAGTCTCAAGTCAAGCACCTCATTTATTATTTGACGGGAATTTTCTTGCAGGAAAATTGCATTGTCTTGACTTGCAATTGACTTGTCAGTTGCTAAATGTGCTCAACTTGACCTGCTTGCTCACTGACTTGATGCATAAATATGTAATACAACAAATACAACTACAGGCAATATGCACCATGTCATCCATTATTCATGTAATGCAATGCTTATAGAAATTATTCATATTTACTAGAAATGATACAATCATGGACCACGACGGTCGGAAGGGGAAACTGTCATTAATGGTAGTGTAAAGATA
>JAOQGN010226876.1:0-10595 GCA_027564295.1 Himantozoum antarcticum | reverse complement strand
TTCAAACATCTCATAAATCAAACAAAATTCTCCAGTCCCCTGAAAGTTGAATTATCCATGTTCCACTGTACATATAATATTATGTATTAGTAGAGAAACCCAACACATGATTATTTACTGGCTTTATGATTACATGCACGGCTCACTTACCTGTCTTTTGTTGACATGGTCCTCCAATCAGATGCAAGCCCAGGCTCACAGTAGTCGATCAGTGCACTAAAATATACAACAGACCAACCATACCAAAATATCATAGAACAAATCTCTTAGTTCAAGAGAGCAGAGATGGTCAAGTGGCTAATATCACGGTAACCATTAGTGAATTCCCCGGGTAGATTCTCCTGCGATAAAAGCTCTCCACTAAAACTTCTTGGGCAGATTTTTATCCCTGAAGTTGATCACTCTGCTCTTATTAGCAAGCAAAATGCTGATAAGAGCATTTTCTTGACCATCCCACCTGACCACGACTAGCTGAGCCTGACACCTGACCACGACTAGTCGTCGTCAGGGGGGTTTCCCTCGACTAGCTCAGCTATTAGAGTACCATCTAGAAATAATACAATATAGACACTACTACTGTGTTTACTACAGTACAACTAGTAGTCAGGCAATGATAGTGGTTTGAGCTTTCCTGCCTTCAACCCATGAGGATTCTAGAGAGTCAGTTAGCTGAACATAATGTAACCTACTTCAAAGCCTTTCCATTATTCCAGTCTGTAGTAAAGTTCTTAATGTTGCATTCTGGGATGACAGCGTTGATCCAGGCTAGCATCAATTGTTTGGGAGGAATCTGTCATAAACATTAGAAGTATTATATATGTCAGTAAGAGCTGCAACTAACACAGCAGAACTTCAATTTTGGTTGAGGGTTCGAATTCAACAGAATTTTAGAATCACGCTAAATATACAAAGTTTCCAAACCCTTGGGAGATTTATTTGTGTTGAATGCAATTGTTAGTACTGGTACATATTCTTCTATTGTCATTATTTGAGAAAATTAAAGTTCTAACAAAACTAGAATTGTCTGCTCTTGATGCGAAATTTTTTTCATTGGAAGGCGTCACTCAGTAGCACCCTCTCTCGCGGCAAGTATGTATAAAGTCATCTGATTGACTGATCGAGAAATCTCGTGATCAATTGCATGGCTTTTTATGAATCTAAGCTTTCCTCGGCATTAATCAACTTTCTTTCAATAAGACATGACAGAATCTAAAAATTGTCCCACCCTCCTTCCCTTTGTGCAACCTGAAACCACCTGATAGGGATATTTAAATGACAGAGAGGGTACTAGGTATCCTCCTTGTAGTACAGAAGTGGTTATTCTAACATTTTCTAAGTGACAATAATTGTTTAAAGGAAGTTGATGTAAACATAATCTTCTATTGATGGTGTAACAGTTTCACCAATATTGCAATTACTCTACTAGCAATACCGATTTGAGTGTAGGTATATGTATATATGTGTAGGTATATGGAGTGTAGGTATATGGAGTGTAGGTATATGAATTAAGATTTACTTCCTCCTGATTGATCAGTTTGTCACTACTGCCAAACCTTAGTTAGGAGTTAGTCATAACGAACTTAGTTAGGATTGATCGAAATCTATGGACTAGGTATGCCCATCCCCCAATGACGCATTAGTCGTCCCCCTCCTAAAGGGGCATACTGAATTTCAACAAGTTGGTAAGATAACGATATTTTGATTGTTATATAAATTTAATTTGTATTTATATCTTTATACATTTTATTTATATTTATACACGCACATAATTGAATTCTATCTATTATATAATATATTTTTACAATATAATTCCATTTTTAACGATTTAATTTTTTTTTTTCGACATAAATATAATTTTCTTATAATTTACACTAAATATAGCCCTACTACATGTATCTCTTAACAGTCTGTCACAATCGGTATACATTAAAATCGTAATGATTTAGCCTACATAAACCACAAAACAATGAAGTACAATACAGCCAAACTCCATGTACTTTAGCCCCATGGTGAGTTTTGATTAGGAGAGTTGACTTGCATGACGCTTGCACTTGCATGATTATCATGATGAAACCACGCTGCAGCGTATTTGTCCGTTTCAAAGCCGGCAATACTGCTCACTGTGTAATAATTTCCTCCGTGTGGCAGTTGGATGGTGTGAAACTGAAACCATCGGTTTACCATTACTAAGCGATATGGCATGAAATATTACATGAGATACCTACCTCCGATTTACCAATCTGATATCTGAGGATGTAGCTCCACACCAGCCCAAGTACTAACTTCTTATTACCATTAACAATGTCTTCAGGACCTGTAACGGCAACAGTAAATGAAACTGGTAATGCGCAGCATTGGCAATAATTTATTGTAAAGATGTACTGGTTAGGGAAAGGTGGTAAACCGGATAGGCATAGGGCTACATTTATAAGCCTTGAGCGACTGATATAGAGGGTGTTGTCATGAGAGTGGGTCATGAGAATGGGTCATGAGAATGGGTCCTGCGCGCGTCCCAATGATATTCTATCACTGCTCCACGTAATGCGACACATTGTAATTATCAGGAATGCATAGAGATTTGTACAAAAAAAATCACCGCTTAGGGGCCTGTCTGTGGTTATGGTTGCGTCACACGTCCTGTCTATCAGTTTTTCTAATCCCCAAGCTGAATGCCCCAAAACCCCAATAGAGAGATATGGGCAACGGGGATTCAGTTTTAAGGTGTTTGGTTATAGAGGTTTGCGGTTTGAGACAAAAAAATATTCCAAAAGCTGACTAGACGGATGTGGCACTTATACCTGTTTATGGGTTTGCATATGATGTCATAATTATAATACGTCGTACAAAATAGTCTATAATTATACTGTCCATGATTATGAGCTCACGATGTTAGTGTCCTAGCCTCATTAGATGGGTGTGTAATGGGTACTACGCACCTGAATGGGTCATTGTTAGTGATACTAACGTATGTATGTTGATTGCATAGGTTAATATTACTACACTTAAGTTACAAAGAGTAAAATAGATGTAGATTCTGTGTCACTGTTTGCACAATAGGTGAGCTAATGTTTAGATAGGTCTACGATATATGAGATTATCATCTACATAATAATATACAAATGACCTGAAAAATGAAATAAATTGGGTTAAAAAGAAAACAGAGTTGGAAGGCTTTCAAAAAGTCGTTATGAAGATTTTGGTAGTGGTATCTAACTTCATCATAAAGAAATATGTATAATACTTTTAAAATCTTTCCTACCGATTGCATAAAAATAAATAGTTTTTTACAATTTGCTACATTGACTTAGTAGAAAATAGTAACACTCGTAACTGGGACTGAACCCGGGCCCTTTGCAGCACAGTGCCTAGCACAGTGGTAGGTGAATGCATCCACTACGCCAGCTTGGCAAGGAAAGGTTCAATCCCAGTTATGAGTGTTACTACTTTCTACTAAGTCAATGCAGCAAATTGTAGAATTCATAATCTATTGCTCGTATGCTACTTAATTATGTGTTAGTCATTAGCAGACGGATTTCTGCGCTTTCACAACTGTTGGAGTTGGATAACTCTTCATGGGATTGAATTCCAGTTCCCTTGTGTACAGTGGTATGGTGAGTGTTGAAGTGCACCGGTGAATTGCACCACTTCTTATTTAAGGTTGCCGAGCTGGTGTAGTAGATGCCAGCTCGGCCGAGTGCCGGGTCGATGCCGGGTCGCCTGCCACTGTGCTAGGCGCTGTGTCTCAAAGGGCCCCGGTTCAGTCTCAGTTAGGAGTGTTACTAAATAAATAGTTACTGTGAAGCAACCATTTATGAAAATAGAACCCAACACTGTCTGAGTGAGCGGATTGTAACTACTATTAGCAACGGCAGAATCATTAGATCATTATTATCATTATCATTGCTGGGCCAGAAATTGGGTTTGCCGTAATTTAAAGTAAGCAGATATAGTTTCAAATTGCAGAGAAATTACTAGTAATTAGCCCGATAGCCATTGTATATGCTACAATAAGAGCTTACAATTACATGCAGCATTAATTGCAGCTAGTTTTGTATTTATAACAAATAATGTAGGATGTTTACAAAGTTTACAATGTTTACAAAGTAAACAAGCTGCAACTTGTGGATAAATCCATACACAGCATCTGAAAACCCCCCAAATGCTATGAGAGTCATTGCATGATGTGAAGGAATCTACGAGGAAGTTGGTGACAGTCATATACCACAGCGGTATAGTGTATAATAGACTGGTATCCGCACGTAACAGTATAGCTGATATAGCATTGTAGGCTGCTGGTATAGCATCGTAGGCTGGCATAGCATCACAGGCTAGTATAGCATTGTGACAGTCAGAAGATATCCTAGCGCACTCCTTGTGCGATACATGGAGTTGGGCTGGCGGCGTAATCTTAGCCATCATAGAGCTACATGTAACCTATTGATAGTATCTACGCAAAAGCTATGACAGTCTCAATCATGGATGGTGAAGTCGTTGACCTTGCGATAAGCATGCGATAGGACAACTCCCGAAATATACGCCTGCTGTAAATGACGTGTGAGGATACCAGCCTTATCAGTTAACCGCATAAAATATTTAACGGATGTCAAGTAATAAAGTTTTATATGTGTAGTGAGAGTTACCAGTGTGGTGGAGCTTTGCAACATAACAATGCAGTGAAACTACGGACATGGATGTTTAGAAGGAATAAACTGCCAGTTGTAGAGAGGCACAAACACTCACTGACTTTAATACATCAAAGACCATTACACAATTATATTATCACTAGTAGTCGCAGTTTTTGTTGTTGCGTGCCTATCAAGGTATGAGCAACTAAGCCTACACAATAAGTCTGATCTTACATGTACTGTAATATTCTGAAACATTGTGTAAGATAACTCACTCACCTACATGCATATACAGTAACTCACCTACATGCATATACAGTCACTAACCTACATGCATATACAGTCACTCACCTACATGCATATACAGTCACTCACCTACATGCATATACAGTCACTCACCTACATGCATATACAGTAACTCACCTACATGCATATACAGTCACTCACCTACATGCATATACAGTCACTCACCTAGATGCATATACAGTAACTCACCTAGATGCATATACAGTAACTCACCTATATCAGTCACTCACTTTCACTCATCTATATAAAAGCATTCAACTATATATACAATCACTCACCTATATACAATCACTCACTCATCTATATAAAACCACTCACCTATATACAATCATCACTCATCTACATACAATCATTCACCTATATACAATCATCACTCATCTACATACAATCACTCACCTATATACAATCACTCATCTATATACAATCACTCACCTGTATATAATCACTCACTCACCTATATAAAATCACTCAACTATATACCATCACTCACCTATATACAATCACTCACTCATCTATATAAAATCACTCACCTATATACAATCATCACTCATCTACATACAATCACTCACCTATATACAATCACTCACCTATATACAATCACTCACTCGCCTATATATATATATATATACACTCACTCACCTATATATACATGTATATACAATCACTCACCTATATACAATCACTCACCTATATACAATCACTCACCTATATACAATAGCTCACCTATATACAATAGCTCACCTATATACAATAGCTCACCTATATACAATCACTCACCTATATACAATCACTCACTCACCTATATTTGTTTATAGAATCACTCATCTATAAATTCTAAACACTCACTCTGACTTGCCTATACACATTCCTACTCCACTCACCTATGTTGACTATCTTGATCTTATCTTGTTTTGTAGCCTGCAAAGCCAAATTCACATTCTCGATCATCTGATGTCTGTTCCTAGGATTTGCTTTCATCCCTTTTATGCTGGGTCTACTCTGCAGGGATGCTACAAGGGCGCACAACTTGACTCCATCGGAAAACCCGGCTAAATCAGACAATATAATGAGCTATAATCATGGCCCAGCATTGCTATTATAGCTACATACATGTAGAAATGTACCAACAACAAAAGTAACAATAATTACATTATTATAGTCCGACACATTATATAGTGATTATGCTAGCAAAACACTGCTATGAGATGAGAGCGATGCTTTGTCGGAGAGAACTCATGACACGGCAATCCGCTACACATCAAGCAATGCTATATGTGGGACATTGAAATACCTGGTCATAACACTAGATAACTAGGGCGCTTTAATTGTTCAGCCAGATGTCGTGAGATTTCCAAATAGTTATTCCCAATTTCTGTGCTAGGATGTAAAGTATTTTAATTCAAAGAACCGTTGAGAAAGAAATTCTCCAAACATGATTTGAATAACTGACATTAAATTTCAATATAAAGACAGCACACTCACTACTCACTATCAAGCTGCTGTACTTCATGCTCGGTCTCTCGCAGCTGCTGATTTACCCAGTTTGTGAAAGTATTCTCCTGTATTCTCACCCATTTGTCCTCGAGCAACGGGGGTGGAGGAGGTGGCACCTCCTCAGATGACATAGTCTTGGTCTTGTGTAGGCGTAAGTCTAACAGTAACAGAAACAGAAACTTTAATTAGTCGAGACTATTTTAATTTCCAAATTAAATTAATGAATGTAGTATAATTTAGTAATATTTTCTCTAGATTGAAAATTTCTAAGCTGATACTGCATAGTTAGATGTTTCCAATATATTAGGGCTTGCTAAATGTTGAACTTAATAAATTATATTAGAGTTTCAGCACGAGTTAATAGCACGAAGGCGTCCCTGATAATGCCGGTGAGTCACGTGACATGCACACATTCTAATGTCATAGAACGGCGTTGGTGGTCCGACCTCTAGCTAATGTCGATGTCACTCGATAATGTTAAACATCTAGCCGATTTTGAGAGAGCACAACTTTCACAGAAATTTTCATTCAACAATTTAACACCGACGCTGTGCTAAAATCAATTTAGCTAAACAATGCGGTCTATCGCAACACCGTGATTGGAAACGACGCCGTTGGGCTGACAACTCGGTGCTGAAACCCTCTAATAACTGATATATGTAATTCATCACTGGGATCGGTATACGATAAATTTGGTTCAACACAATACCTGCTACTGCTTTCCTCTGGGGTTATCATGATACCCAAACCCATAATTAGTAATGTGTAGATTTGATAAAAATAAATAAATATCGACTTTGGACACCTGATTCCTAGCCAATACCAGACGGTGCTGACAAATGTTGCCCGATTCCTAGCCAATATCAAACAGTGCTTACAAATGTTGAAAATCTACTAGGAACTGTAGCTTATAATTTGCCATAGAGGCTGGGTGTAACTATGTAGTACACAGCTACACTCATACAGAGTGACTCAACGGAGACTCGAACCACTGGCCACATGATCACAGTCCGGACACTCTACTGCTAAGCCACACTGCTTACCCTACTGATACAAGATTTAGTGAGGTATAATTGTCTGCTGTATTAAGTAAATGGTGTGCCATAGTATTGGTGATGGAGTGTATCACCATATAATGGCAATGATTTGGCCAGGTCAATTACTGCTCCTGCTCCGATTTGCTAAGGTTAGAAGAAACAGTATCTCATCAAAGATGGGAACTTGTATACATTAAACTGGTGGTAGAAAACTATCAGTATTAAATGATAGCATCGGCAAATGCAAAGTGACATCTGTAGGCCTATCATGTGATACTATGAGCACTAAGTGACAGCATCGGCAGGTGATACTATAGGCAATAGTTGGTGGCAAATTATATTGTAGGCAGTAGCATCAACATTTAACACCTCATGATGGCGTGGGCATAGCGTTTTGACTTTGGCATTAGCATAATAATACCACCTACATCGTCATAGTGAATACCTACATGTATTTGCAAACAAAACGCCATCTGCACTTAAGCAACATAACACTTAACATCTACATGTACAGTGTACCTCAGACTTTGCCATAGTTAAAAAGCTAGGAGTATACCAGAAACAAACTATATAAAATTAATTATTATTATAATTATGGTCATACTCTCAGTTGGCTGCAATACCATTAACCCTCTTACTCGTTATATGAGTCATTTACAATTGAATGTACTATGTAAAATGGAATGTGTTGCCAACGAGTAATGTGTAATACAGCTAGAGTTAGTAGGTATAGCACATTCTACTCGACACTAATGACAGTTTGACAGTCACAGTGACACTCATTCTGACAGACTGTCCAGTCTTGCTAATAGTTATAGTGTCAAACATACAATTGCTTAACTTCAACAGTCAATTTAAGGTAGCAGTGGCGTAATGCCATTGCTCTTGCAGCAATGGCGCAAGTTATCTGCAAAGACCTGAGTTCGAGTCTCACCGACTGCCTGGAGGTTTTCGCTCAGAAGACTCCTCCTTCAGTTATTGAACATAGAGCTAACTAACATCTGTGCCATGGTCTCCCAAAATACTAGACCAGGTCTACTTGGGGTTCACGTAGAAAAAGACCAAATAAATGTTTCTGGGGCCAGAATATCTGCAAACACTATAATAATAATAATAATAAAAATATAAAATACCAGTATAATAATACAAAAACAATAATGCAAAAAACATCATGTACAACCCGGAGATTGGATCAATATGTCAGAAGGGTCAACAAGCAGCCGATGAAATGGTCTTCTTTTAGCTGTTAAAAGTTGATACCGCTGGTGGTGGTGATCTATCAGTAGTGGTGGTGGTTGTGTGTTGTGAGGACACCGGGATTGGCGACCTTACCGGGTTACGCCTCTGCAAAGCAGCCCATGTCAGACCAACATCATAAGACAAATCCACACTATGTTAGATGATTAGATGGCTGAGTGGACTAGCGCGGGAGGTTTGTAGTCACAAGGCTGTGGGACTGAATACATGGTAGTCCATTCGTATATTTAAGTAACCGAGTCTGGTTGGGTGTTTGTTAAGGTATCTGGTGTTTTAAGCAATGTAGGGTGCAATTCACCAGTTTGAGGTTGAAAGGCGAAGATTTCCGAAGTGTGCTTGTACCCAGTGACCAGACGGTAATAGGTTAATTCTACCACTTAGAAGTTCTGTCTAACAAGTACATGAAGCAGTGTATAAGTGAACTAATTATTATTATTATTATTATTAGGCGCCTCTGATGTTGAGGGAGACAATAGTCAGGTGGACAGGATGATCCAGACGGTATTTTCACTTTCAACTTGTTATTCTCCTCCTTGGATGCCTCTATCATTGCCTACTGCATTTTCAGACGTCTCCTCGGCTGTGCTAAACCCTCCAATGTTCTTCTCTTCTTCCTCCTACGTCTCTCTTGCACTTATAGTTTTCTCACAACTCCGCAATCCTAGGGTCCCTCCGTACCATTCTCTCTCAATAACTCCACGTTCTGCTCCAACTCCGATATCCTCACCCTCAATCCTTCCAACGTTAAACTTATAATCACACGTTTCCTCCTCTGCTTCTCCGCACTATCTCCTGCGTCCGTTGCCTTAAATCAACTAGCACCTCCATGACTTCTCATCATTTCCCCATTAATCGGCACCGAATCTGCCATCACTACCATCTCCTCTTTTTCAAACATCTCTAACTGTCCCATCAGCGCAACTTCTTCTTTTGGACTCAGCTTCAACACTTTATCGGCCACAATACTAAAATAAAACATGACATAATTAGCATAAGTGTTGCGAGTTGAGTGAGTCGACTTCAGTATTCTACATCCAACATTGACAAGATATACCAGTTTCACAGCCTCAGCAGCAAATTTAACAGTAAGTGAAGCAAACCGATGTTACACACTGAATTTAGCAAACATAGTCTAATCAACGCCACGCAGCATGGGCAGTGTAGCTTGACTAATATGGTCTGTTAAAATGTGATCTATTAGTATAATAGAATAATAATAGAATAGTATGAGTATCTGTCTCGAGCATATTTGAGTAATTTGTAGAATAGCATAATTATGTTTAATAGCGCATAGATTAGTTTATGCAATAGTGTCTCTAACAGCATCATAGTTTGATAGCTGCCACACGTCTTCTCAAGTTTTCCTTGCTACTGGTGGCTCATCTGTGGCTCCAGACTCCGCAGTCAACTCTCCAGACTAACTACAGAAGTTTTAACTTTCTTCAACCTCACTAATTCCTGGTATTGTCCCCTCTTGTAAAACCTCAGTTGTCCGCCCTCCATTCATGCTACAATCTGATGATCCAGCATCTAATCCTGCAGATTGAACCTGACTTTTGATTTGCTATATGCAACTTGTGATGCATCCGTCTGCATTTCTTTAATCTCCTGGATATCCATGTCATTCTGGTTTTCCGGTGAAACAGTGCCAAAGGTGGCATCTGCATCTCTTTTCTTTCATAGCTGTATTCTGGAATGAGTCATGGTACTGCTTTCCTCAGATGGTTAAGGTGCACTCACATAGATTTATGTTCGTGTGCAGGCACTAAACCGATTGTTGTTGGTGCCTGGGTGCTGTTGTCATGTGTGTAGTTGCAGTTTGTTGGCTGTGGTGGTGCAAAGAGTTGTCACGGTGCAGTAATGTGTTAGCGTCACA
>JAOQGN010226765.1:0-10595 GCA_027564295.1 Himantozoum antarcticum | reverse complement strand
TAGTGGCAATAATTCTAGCAATTGAACGATGACAGATAAGTTAAAGCCTGGTACGGAGATTACTGATGGATTTAGTTGAGGCTTGGCATGGAGATTACTGCTGGTTAATAGGCCTGGATTAGCTTTTTGCATGTGTGATGTATGCTGTACTTTTTGCCTTGCTTTATAATATTATATCATTAGCAGCAAATACAATTAAATTGACATGGACTTAGAAGATCATCAACCTATAATGAATATACAGACAAAAGCAAATCTCATTATCATCATAATCTGAATATAATATACATGTAATATAATTCTCAGTTTGACTATTTCTCACTGATTTCTACTGTGATGGCACTGTAGTCGATAGTCTCTTATATAGGTCAAACTTCCAACAACTACAAAGAGTCTCTTAAATAGGTCAAACTACCAACCACTACAAATAGTCTCTTATATAGGTCAAACTACCAACCACTACAAATAGTCTCTTATATAGTTCAAGCTACCAACCGCTAGAAATAGTCTCTTATATAGTTCAAACTACCAACCACTACAAATAGTCTCTTATATAGGTTAACTACCAAACCACTACAAATAGTCTCTTATATAGGTCAAACTATAGGTCGATTACTGAATATTAATAACTTAAAACCTCCCCCACTAATTCAATTGCATAGGATACAGTTTTAGCAAACATAATTATAATTATGCTTTGCATTAATTTGTGGTTCTATTATTTTTGCAGAAGGGCAAGACAAAAAGCGAGTAAAGAAGACGAAACATCGGTCCTCAACAAAGAGTCTACATAAACATGTGACTAAGCTGCCTTCAGAGGGTTCTCCAGTGAATGGCATGAATGAAGAAGTTCCAAACAAAAAGAAAGCAAGGCTGCTAAAGTTTTTAAAGTCTTGTGCCAGAGAGACCGACAAAAAGCCCATTCCACAGAGTCTGATTGATTTAATTACGAGGTAGTAAATACATGTATATTGCCAATATATTGCGGATATGTTCTTAGCTAATACTACTGGTCATTCAAAAATTAAAAGTTAATTTTATACACCAGCTGCTGCTACCTATTACAGAAATTTTAGACTATGCTATACGCAGAGGTGTAGAAGTCACTGTTTTTCAGAGTCTCAACGCTATTAGATTCACTCAGTACCAGAGTCAATTCGATTCCAAATCCTACTCCATCTCACCACAAAATAATTTAGAGTCAGAGTCAATTAGAGTTGTTCAATATTTGAGTCAAAACCGATCCAAATCCTAGGGTTGTAGGGAACTTAGTCTAGACTAGTATACTTCTGAAGTAAAACCTGCTCTGAACATTCAGGCCTTGAACTTTGGAGTTATCTGTACACGTTTTAGTAGTTGTCACTCCAATATAACTTAAGTAGATAAAAATTAATAGTTTTAATACCATAATTATAATTAATTAAATTAAATAAAAACATAAATATATATTATACTAAATAGTGATAACATGTTATTACAATTATGGCAAATTGATCGCATATTAATCAAAAATTTATAAAATTATGTAGGCCTAACTGTGATTTATTGTGATAATGATACATGGATGTACAGTCGTAATGACATGTTTTTCATAATATAACACAGTTATATAACGATCAATACTATATATGTAGGATAAATAATTATAAATATATACGTACATTAATTGGATCAAATACATAGTATACTAAATAATGATGGTATGCTAATACACTATTAAACTTATAAATACATGTATAACTCTGCATCATGGGACTTACATGTAGTGTGCCGTCGATAATTTGATGTTGTAGTTGTATCATGCCCTAGTACTGTACTGCCACTGTACTGTAGTGTAGCCACTAGTACTGCCAGTACTACTGTAGTTTTGTTACATACTTTGCAAACATTTCCAATGTTTTGATTTAACCTTTGATCTTTTCAGTTTTGTGATCAACATAAATTAAGCAAATGCAATGATGAACATTTTCTGCTAATGAGTATAGCAGAGGTCATATTATATCAAGGTCATATTGGCGTTAATTTGGAGGACAACTTTGGGCAATGACAAGCTAACACTTTCAAGACTGACGACGTCATATCACGACCAGCGTTATAATGCCTATAACTCATTATCTATTCATGTTACAGTCTCGGTCAATAGCTTATTGCAAAGAGCAGGTTCTTAGCTTCAATTCTAATGTATAGTTTGCTATTTTAGCTAAGGATGGGGCCCATAATGCCCATTGAAAGTCGGAACAAATTTTACCTGATAATTTCATCAAATTTCATCTACCGATTGCCACTAATATGGTATACTGTGTCATTCAATCACTGTGTGTCTACTCAAGCATTACATAGCAGCTATGATCAAAGCACTAAGTGTGTTGTACTCGCCTTCAGACCTATCATAGGATTTAGGGAACAAGATAGACTAACATTTGCAAATTTCCTTCAATTTTAATTATTCCAATGCCAATGAATAGAGCATAGAGAGAGCTTTCATAAAATATATGGTGTCAGGGGGGTGACGTGACATGCAGCCGAATGAAATGAAATATTCAAATTTCAAAATTGTTGAAAAAGCGGTCAGTCTTGAAAGTGCCAACTGATTTTAACTCGTTTCTCAAATGTTACTCAATGCAGTCTCTCTCAAACCTGATATTCCAGAGTCAAAAGTCAAATCTGCAAAACAGAGCGGATTAAATTAAATTAAATTAGCAAGTATAGTTGTGTAACACCAGATTAAAGTCATAATCTTCAGGATGGAATTCCCAATTCAATTTGAAGTCTATGAAATTGGGTATTCAAATCTTTGGAATCAAGTCCCCCCCCCCCCCTCTGGCTATACCGTATGGTGCGGAATTTCATATACCATTCATCGGTACTGACAAACGATAGATTCATTAAAGGTTTGCAGGCAGTCAAATAAACATGACATTGTCAGTCAATGTCTACCAGATTAGCCCACCACCAACCTATTTTTCTTCACTATACAAAAAAACATATCATTCTGTGAATCTACCTTTGATTGGACGGGATGTTGTTTTCCCGTTCGCTAACAAAGCATGACTACCCTTTTTATTTTACCATTGCCACTGCTGAACATTTTTTCCCCTGAGTTAAAATTTATCATTATTGGTAATATTGACTTCTGTTAGCACCAATATTGTGATGTTCTGTGATGCTATGAGGATTTATGTAATAAAAATTCACTATCTGTATTGCAGTCTTTGTGACGAACTTGGGGTTGAGTCTGTAATCATAACACAATCTACTGAAGATTGGAAAACAATATTGGTTATTGGAGACAATGCCACATCCATTCAACACAAACTGGAGAAAAAGCTGAAAAATCACCGTGAGTTTACAGAATTCAAAATCACTACAGAAAATCACAGGAATCCGATTGAGACTGTGCACTATAAATTAACAGCGGAAAAGAAAAAGAATTGCGTTGGTAATTCTGAATGGAAAGTAGAGGATTCAACTGCTTGTGAGATTTTGGTAATAGCAACCGAAAAAAATAAAGACAAGCAACATCCTCATGGTGAAGTCTATGCAGTGGTTCCTGCCCATCTAATATTGACTGGAGCACAATCGGAAGAAGCTGCCAAGCCTGATGGGGAAAAGTTTAGAAAAGTGATGAATATTAATGGAATCCAAGGAGCGGCCATGACAGATGATGTCGCTGGAAAAGATGATGGTACATCAGGGTACATCATAGACAGACTTCGCAAGGAAATTGAAGAAGGTACAACAAAACATAGGTACTCAATCAGAGTGAATGGTGATTCCTTGAGATATGTTGACCTGAGGCACCCGATATTGTTGTGCTACAGGCATTGGTTCTACAACGTGAAGAATAGTCAAGCTCCACCCCGGGAGGATGGTCTAGAAAGTGACAACCCATCACAGAACAATGAGCAAGATAATGGAAACAACCATCCTACTCGATGCCCAATGGGAAGATGCAGCAACATTGTTGGAGACATAATATGTCACCATATGTTTATGAATGACATGGCACTTCTTCCGTTAGAATACAATGATGCTCTTAATTTGCAAAGAGTACTGCAACCAGAAGGCTCGGAGTGTGAGGAAATTATTGAGATCGACGATCCATCTCGTCTGGAACAGCTGTTCAAGATTTATGTAAAGAATGCAACGGGAGAGCTCCATTCATATACTTCTCACAGACCAGGACAGGGTTTTGGCATACATATTACTTTCATTTTGACATCTGAAGATTCAGGAGGTGAAATACAGTGAGTACCGACTAAACTTTTAACATGACTAAAAATAAACATAACATAACATAAATCTAACTGTACTGCTGTAATGTTGTTGGTAAACTTCTGGAAGCCATTTTATAACGGGCGTGGCGGGTTCATCTGTTATCTCAGCAAAATGGGATTTGATGGTTGTGCCGGTAGTGTTGGGAATAGGGATGCAGTCCAATGGGATGAGGAGGGGACAGCGCAAAAGGTATCCGGGTTCGATTCCCCTGTGTGCCACTTCGCTTGATATTGCAAAAAGTTAAGCAATTGAGGTCCACAATTGGGCTATCGATGCCCAGGGACTAATGGGTATGGCTCTAACCTGAAATTTGCACTGCTCGCGGAATCCCCATCAGACGTACTGCGGCTCTGGCCAAGGGAGACTCGGAAGAGAGAACCCCATGGTAAGTGTCAGGAATACCCAGATAGTATTAAGTTGTCCCGGCTGAGACAATCATCATCATTAGCCGATGAAGAGTCCCAATAGCAAAGTCAATAATGACAGACACTTGCCAATAAAAACTAACTGGTGAGGTGGTAGTTCAGCTGGTGGTGGCGATACGGCACTTATGTTGATGCTAGTGAAGGTGCTAATTATGACGGTTGGAAGTGGTAAAATGTTGAACTACCTTTCCAAGCCACAATATCATATAATATGTATCTAACAGCATACTAACTGAAGAGCGAAGAAAGCAGCAGTGTCAATGTTGATGGCTGGTACCAATACTTTAAACGCCAAGATAAAATCTTCCCCCACAGAACTTTTTGTGTGAATTTCATTTCCTCGTTCATGATCGCTTCCGTGATTTCTAATTGATGGAGAAAATTCACCGGAGATACATGTATACAAATTAGAATAATTATTTTCAGGTTTTAGTAAGTATGTTTGTAATGAAATAATATGCCGTATTGATAATTTCAAATGAATACTGAATATTATTGCACCAGGATACATAGAAGAAATAGTAAAAATTCAAAAGGATTTTGTATTACCCCACTCTTCAGAGTGTGGTAATACACAGAACTACTGAGTATTAAATGAGCTTACCAAGTATATTGTACACAACTTTAACTATGAACATTTACTATTTCTTGTAAGCCTGACATAGTTCACCATTGAGCACTCAGCAACAGTTTTGCACCCTTCAATTTATATATTTATACATGTATATATATATATATATATCTACTAGGTATAGAGTTACCAAAATATATCTACTGCTTGTTTATATATTTTAGCATTCTTGAGCCGGGAGATTGTGGTTCTATTGTTTACCTCGTGGGAGCTGATGAATCACGACCAATGGCTATGTTTGTTGGAGAACATAAGCCAAAGAATAAGATAAAAGGAATTCAGCGAAAGATCTACTTGGCAGTTTTGTTATACCAGGCGTTCAGAGATATCGAGGGAGACTATGCGCATCACGTGGAAAACATTCGTCAATTCGGATTAATTTAATACCAAAATGAAGTGGGTACCAAAATGAAGTGACAGATATGAACTCGGATGACTGCGCTGAATATAATTGGTTGAGTTGGCTTTGCAATCTTGCAGCTTGTTACTATTCCGGATGGCCCAAAACACGTTTACAGCTTGTTTTGGGCTACTCGGAATTGCACTGTATTATTTAAAAATTTCAATGTTAAATAGATGTCCATAATAAATGTAATTGTTATGACGGGGTCTCTATGACTAGTAGCGTGGCTAGTAGGAGGCTAGGTTCTACGCCTAGTAGCAAGGCTAGTAGTAGAGGCTAGACTCTGTACCTAGTAGTAGAGGCTAGACTCTGTACCTAGTAGTAGATGCTAGGCTCTGTACCTAGTAGTAGAGGCTAGGCTCTGTACCTAGTAGTAAAGGCTAGGCTCTGTACCTAGTAGGAGAGGCTAGGCTCTGTACCTAGTAGCAAAGGCTAGTAAAGGCACGATGTAATTGGACAGATTGCTTTCGACATAATTTTTCTCGAAATGCATTCAAATTTGTGGAGGTACACGACTATCAAGGTTTCGATAAAGAATATTACTAGAGTTGACGGAGAAAGCATACAAATTTGGGTCATACCATTTTGAGAAAAAAACCAGATTTATCAAAGTACTATAATTGAACTAGCACATGTCAACAGGAAACAAATAGGCTTGTAACTAGTTCGGTATCCTGTAATGAGTAAACTGCAAGTAAATGACATCGTTAGACTGCTACCGTTACATTACCGTTACATCGCTGGAATGTCAGTAAATGACATTCCATGACATCGTTAGACCAATTTTAGAATATACCACACATACATATATCATTACATTACATATAGTACGGTGTTACGCTCACATTTAAGTTTGTATCGTATCTGTTATAAATAATTATATCATTTTTACAGCATGCCTGTTAGCTCATGACCTATGCAATATTACAAATATTATACATATTTTGTACACATTTTGCCAGTCCTCATAATTCCACTAGGCTCCTCGGACTAAAAGGAATATGGACTAGATAATAATGTGGGTTGTTGTGGATGGGTGATCACTGGCGTGGGTCTTTGTGAAAAGCCTATACACAGCTACGGATCTCCAGTAAATTAGGATATATTATCATACTATCATTTAATTGGGTAGTTCAATTCACCAAAGCACAAATGGCTGTAATAATTATTTACCCTGAATTTTGTCTACTGAACTTTGATTTTGATACTTCTTACATTGCTTAAGAAACAACTTACTATATAATTGTCGGAGCAGGTTTGTAGTTATTTTGTTATTTGAAGATATTTTAGTGATTTTAGACCACCCTTTCTTCCAAATACATAAAACATGAAAGAAGCACACCCTTAGTTAGTTTTCTACTTGAATCTTTTTCATGGTTAGAAGAGCTCCAACTGGTACAGCTAGCATCTCTATATATTTTATTCAATTTTAACTTGAGCTGCAAAATGTCAATTAAGAACAATTGTGCATAGCAATCTGTTCAGGGCTTTCAGTGATCCGAGCAGAGAAATATATTCAGTGCGACCTGTCTGGTAGCCTGGGCAATCAGGCCCAATGCAATTAGGAGTTATCAGCCCCCGGTCAGAAAGTGGAGTTAGGTGGGCCTGGGTAACTTGGTGTCGAGCAAGAGCCTCTATCTCGACGGAAGTTTGCTGGCACAGTATCTAGCCCCTGCAAGAAGCCATTGACATTTCAAGATAACTAAAGACTTGATAAATTAATTTTAATAATATTAGAATTCGCTGAATTAGAATTAATGTACTTATTGAGAAAGAAAAAGAAAATTTAAACTGTACTAAAAAGAAATAACTATGCAGTTTGCAAACCTTGGGACAATCACACACTAACAATGATATGCTTCCTATTGCATACTAAATACGTTGTACTGGTAGGCGACTGACGCCATGCAGCAATTGCAATATAATATGGTGACGCCTTAGAACTATTGGGAGAAATTCTTTAATATTTATCCTGTTTCAATAACTAGATTATATAACAAATAAAATATTTAGTAATAATTCATGCCATTTTATGATATTAGTAACATATATTTATCAATTAATTCCTAGTTGTCTTGAATTTAGATGTCAAATTCACTGCCGAGATAGTTTGCAGTAGCCTAGATACCGCAAGAGCAAACATCCGTCGAGGTAGAGGCTCTTGCTAGACACCAAGTTACCCAGGCCCACCTAACGCCACTGTCCGATCGGTGGCTGCCAACTCCAAATTGCAGTGGGTCTGATTACCCAGTCCACCTGTCTGGGCAATCTGTGCAAATAGGTACAGTTACGTAAGGGCAACCTAGTTCTCTTATGTTTTGTATGAATAGAATTTTATTAAACTATCTATTATTGATGCTGACTCCAAGAACCGCCAATCAAAAGTTCTTTCTACACTCTTTATGCGCTATATTGTATATATTGATGCAATTTCTTCACCTAGTCATATTTAAATATATTCATAATTATACTGACTAAATGCCAATGATCATCAAAATAAAATTAATTCACCACAAATTCCACACTTGTGAATTTCCAACAAACTGTAAATTTGTATAGCAAGTTGTTCGATCCCAACAAACACAAAGTCATTTAGAAGCTAGTCTGCCATGCTTCTATACAGATTATAACTGCCCCATTTGCCTGAATTGTCAGATTAGCCCAGAATTTCATAATAAAACAGCTTTGCTCGAGTCAGATGGGCAACCAAAGTGTAAGCTCAGTAACTTAGTGCACAGGCCATTCACAAAGCATTAATCCCCAAATAGTAGAGCCTGGAATTAAGAAGGTGTCCTCTGACCCATGATACTGTCCCTGCAGCTTTCAATAGTCTTGTCATCTCAAACAGGAATACCTTTGCGGATTTTTCTCTTCATTAAAACTTTTTCGTGCCAAGTCATTGGGTATATTCTCTCTTCTTCTGGTATAGTTTCATTTACTTCTTCTGTATTTTGTTGGAAGGCCCTATTATGCGTCCTACTATTGATACGGATAAATAGTTTTGTGTCCTCAGGCTTTGGCTAAAACACAAACAAATTCCAGTTACACAAGTAAGGATTGATACTGTATCGTGACATTGCCACCAATGTAATGCTATAATTGATACTGTAATGTGACATTGTCACCAATGTAATGCTATAATTGATACTGTAATGTGACATTGTCACCAATGTAATGCTATAATTGATACTGTATCGTGACATTGTCACCAATGTAATGCTATAATTGATACTGTATCGTGACATTGTCACCAATGTAATGCTATAATTTATACTGTAATGTGACATTGCCACCAATGCAAGGCTATAATTGATACTGTATCGTGATATTGTCACCAATGCAATGCTATAATTGGCAAATACATAAAATTATAAATAAAGGAACGTTTGACCAAAAATTAGATCTGTTCTTCAATGTTTCTGATACTGTTGAGCTCTCATGTAAGGTTGAGTTCTAAATTGAGACTGTCCCATTGTCATGTATATAATATATTTACTGAACCTTGCATAGCTAACCAATGAGATGTCATAAAACCACGAGACACTCAAATGTCTTACACTTATTGTGGTGAAACAATAATATTTAGTTCGCTTATATACCATTTCATGCACCTGCTATACAAAGATTCTAAGCGGTAGAATTAAACTTATTACCGCCTGGTCAACGGATACAAACACACATCGGCGATCTTCGGCCTTTCAACCTCAACTTAGCGAATAGCATCCTAAATTATATAAGGCACCGGATGGCCTCCACAAACAACCTACATTAGGCCTACTAGTGCTAGAACGGGTCAAAGAATTCACGAGCCGGGTAAAACCAGGGTCAAGTGAGAAATGTAGGATCAGCCCGGACCGGGTTAGATATGTGGAGCAAGATTATTACTAATATTTATTCCTTTTTAATTTTTGATTAATGTTTATAATTATGGTAATAATACTTTAGATTTACATCTAGTAGTTAGTATAGCATGCTAATGCAAACAGTTTAAATTATGAACTGAATTCTTAATAATTGTTAATAATTGCAATTTACATACTATGCACTTCCTTAAATTAATATCAATAAAACCAGCTAGTCAGCAAAACAGTGTGTTTCGTGGGTCAGACAAGGTATGATCCTACCCTACGGGTTGAGATACCCTGTGATAATGACTGCCGGGTACCTTCGGGTTGAGATACCCGTTCCAGTTCCACAACCTACCAGACTCGGCTAATTGGATATATGAGTGGACTACCCCGGAATTGGACTTTGGACAAAGCAGAAAATTATATTACTACAAAACTAAATGGTGTACACTTTATAAGATATCACTAGATAACGTAGTTTAAATTTACTTCAATTGGCAATTAACCAACAACAGTAACTCTGAATGCTACAAATAATCACCTTGCTAACTTGTTGTAGTACCGGTATTACTGTAAAGCCAGGAACACACTGGGGCACCAAGTACGCAACGAAGCAGGAGTGATGACGAGAGACGACAAAATAATAATTTTCCCAGTCAATAAAGTTCATGCGTAAGATATGTCAGGTCAAAGTTCAACGTGTCAGAAATTGAACGTAGGGAAGTGCAAGCCCCAGTGTAGGATGGAGATGTTCCCGTTTTGATGTTATCCCTAATGTTACGCCGCAGTGTGACTGTACCTTAAGATAATTTACGTCGTACTGAGAATGATTACAATTTTGTGTTACAACAACGCACATCCCGACTAGACGGGTTCAACATGGCTTCTATGTCATGACGAGTCAGATTTCCTGTCACCCTGAAGCTTTAGGGCATTGATTCAGGGTGACAGGAAGTAAAACATTTTGACCCAGTCCCTGATCAGCTCGTGCTCTGCAAGGGGGCAATTCC
>JAOQGN010226654.1:0-10596 GCA_027564295.1 Himantozoum antarcticum | reverse complement strand
GAGCATTTTGCATAAACCGCCGTCATACGCTTGTTTTCACCACCACACCGTTGGAGAAAAACATCGAATGTGTATCATACATGATCCCAGGTCTTCAGAAAATCGGCGGAAATATACTCGTTTTACATAGAAAAACCATAGTTATGCAACAAAGCCATAATAAAGTTAAAATATTAGTAGTAGTAATCACGAGTACAATTCAGAAAAAATTGTACGAGAAAGTTTTCAAATGTTAAAGTAATTTTACGAGGCTTTAGCCGAGTAAAATTTTAATATTTGAAAACTTTTGAGTACAATTTTTCTGAATTGTACGAGGATTACATGCGATTACTAGTTAATAGCATGATTAGAGAAGATTATTTTCTCAGTGAATCCTTCGACATTGAAAGCGCAAAAGATACTTACTTGTCAATTTCACTTTCTTGCCGCGAAAGAGTAGTCAATTTCTTTGTTGGCGGGAATATTGCGCTTTTTAAAAAGTTCAAAATGCAAAAAAATAATTAATGACGATTTAATCAATAAATATGAATAATTCATCAACGACAGAGAAATCTACCGCTCATAGAGTGTTATGCAACAGTATTGGCAGTCTTTGCACTAAATGGGTACTGTCACTATCTCTACGACACTGTACGAATATATGCTAGTTTGCCAACGCAGCTACCATTGTATTAGCATAGAGAATATGTTCTATAACATCATGAGAGATAATAATTCTCATGCACACAACCATGGGACTCAGGCTAATATTATCATTGCCAAATATTCAGAAAACAATGGGGTTATAAATACTTGTCATAACATGACAATCTTTTTGTCGGCAAACTGCATCATAAATTAGTGGAGGACTGTGTTGGTGATAAGTAGTGATAGCTCAATGGGATGAGGACACGGCATCACGCAGGTGACCCAAGCTCAATTCTCATGTATGCCATTTCACCTGATTCGTGCAAAAATCAAGTGATTAGGGCACTCGCTGTGCCTGTGCAATACATGCTAAGCTGTCTAGCAGCCGAGTCCTTTCTAAACTATTTAGCAACTGAATCCCCTTCAAAACTATCTAGCAGCTACGTCCCTTCTAAGCTACCTAGGAGTTTAGTCCCCCTCGTAAGCTATCTAGTATCAAGCAGCTATATCCCATTCTAAACTGTCTAGCAGCTCCATTCTAAGCTATAAAGTGCTAGAGTCTAGCAGTCCATTCTAAACTATTTAGTAGCTGAATAGACTTCTAAGTTATCTGGCAACTGAGTCCCCTTCTAAACTATCAAGTAGCTGAGTCCCTTCTAAACTTCTAAGTTGAGTACCCTTCTGAGCCATCTAGAAGCCGAGTTCCCTACTAGTCATAGCTGGTGTAAGCACATGTACATCTAGAAGCCGAGTTCCCTACTAGTCATAGTTGGTGTAAGCACATGTACAAGCATTACAGATATCACCTGTTGTATCTTTGGACTTTGGGGACATGAAAGGGGAGACTCTGCCAATGTGGAAGTAGCTTAATGTCCTAGCCTTACTTAGTAGGACTATATTTAATGAGGCACAAATCAAACTGACATCTCGATAATGATGACATTCCATTCTAGGGACCTTTCAAACACAAATAAAACCATCTAATAGAATATGACAGTATATACCGGTACTTGATACTGGGCAAGCAGTGCTCGGCCATTTGTGAAGGTAGTCGGCCCCTCCGAATCCAGGACTATTCGCAAATTACAGTTCGAAAAAGAATGGGAACTTAAGGCACTAGACGGGGGCAACCTATTCAACCTAATCCTATGTGCGCCTATCCAACCCCAAGCGAAAAGGTAGAAACAGGCTATTTCCAACAGTAATTTTCGAACTGTCTGTATTCCGGGCCCTCCATCTGTAACCTGCCACTGGGATACTTGATACAGAGCAAGCAGTGTCTGAGAATTTGTGAGGGCCGTCAGCCCTTCCACCCGCAACCGCATACTAAGCAAAGAGCTTCTGATCCTGTCTCCGCGCACTTTCATGTTTACCAAACACTAAAATAGACATTCTAAACCCCTCTTGTAAATAAAGAGTATATTAAGATGACAGAGGCAAATATAGATTCTGAAGCATATACTTAAATATATTAGAGGTTTTTTGTTAATGATATAATACCAGCAATATATTAACGCTGCCATATATAATGCACGTACGATGCACGTACGATGCACGTACGATGCACGTACGATGCACGTACGATGCACATACGATGCACGTACAATGCATGTACAGTACAATGATATTAATATGATGCTACATGTGTGATGATTTATTTCTGCTCTTAACTGAAAAATATCAAATGTTTTACATGTACATGTATTAGAAACATGGTTGCAATTTAGAATTTATTAAGTCACTAAAGCAAAATCATAATGTTCTTTTCTAGGGTTTGGAGGCTTTAGGTTGATACTTGATAGTGTAGTGAATGTTACATAGACATTGATGGTGAATGTTGCATGAACCATTGATGGTGGATGTAATGCATAGACATTGATGGTGAATGCTACATAGAGATAGAAAAACATGTAGATGTGAGCAAGTAAATTGTTAAATCCTTGACGAGTTGTTTTGTATGTGGTATGGATTGTGGACTTTAGTCGGTTGCCACCTGCTTCTGTGGCAATTTGTGGGCTGAAGGGTTTAATTTCTATTAAATTTGAAGATGAAAAATTATAATGAAATTAATTCAGAAACTAAAAGCTAGAACTTGGTTATTGAGAATGGGACTTGAGACTAGTGACTTGAGAATGGGACTTGAGACTAGTGACTTGAGAATGAGACTTGATAACCAATTAGCGTAATAACCAGAACTCTATGTAGAGATCACGAAAATATTGAATTTGGAACAATTCATTGATCTCTCAACAATGTTCTAGTTTGATGTATCCGTCAAATTCTCAGTATTTCTGGTATTCCTATTCATGACTCATGGTTATACTTGTGGGGAAATGTTGTAAGGGTTTGATAGCGTGACACCAGTCACAACAACTCACTGGATGCTCAGCAGTAACGGGGCATCTTTCACCCACCCTCTACTGAATAAAAAAAAACCTGTAATGGCGTGACACCAGCCGTAATCTGTCATCGGTAACAATAATAACTATATATGATTGATTAATAAGTTCAGCCAGGTTGCAAGAATAGTTACTTACCATAAGCTGGTAATGGTTTGTTGCAAGATCAAATTAATCAGACTTGTTTTGCATCCATCTTTACGTTGTTCACTATGTGATCACTCCTGTACTGGAATCCATGCGTGCTTACAACATGAATGTCACAGTAAAATCTACAAATATATATTCACACAAACTGGAGAACGAAACAGACAACTAAGAACAGCTAAACATTCCGTACAATAGGGGTGGCTGGGAAATGCCAACTTTGCCTATACGACCCCAAAATGTGCATTTAAGAAAGATGATAATGTTATAAATACTAACGCCAAAGTCAATTGATTATTAGATCTGTGTCACTGCGTCACAGTATCTGTATCACTCATGCTCTAAAAGGTACCTCTCCTAATCAAAACCGCTCATCTCCAGTGTTAATTAACAATTGAGTTTGGCCTAATATTTGTAGCCCAAGTATTGCCCCAAGCGGCAATCTGTTAGACTGACCCCCACCCAGTCTGATGCTGAAGTCTAGCATTCTAGCAGTCTATAAGCACCAGCATGTAATCTTCAGAAAAGGAAGACTACTGTATGCTAAGCAAGGCTGGTATCCATACATGTCATTAGACGTTAGCATCATAATAGCCGTAGATATGTTGGGAGTTCACTCCCATGTTTGCTAATGTCTCACAAAAGTTGAGGACTGAATAACTTTCGTGTGACCTTGGCTAAGATGGCTAAGGTCGCGTGATCAGTCCATTTCCATGTACCACACAAAGTGTGTGAGAGGAAAACTCCCGAATGATGTGATACTAATGGCATGTATGGATATCAGGCTTGATTGATAGTTGATTTGAAAAGAGACAATAATTTCAACAAACAAAATCCTCCAGATCAAAATCGAGACCCCATTCTAGATTTCGCGTGTCATTGCCGCAGAACAGGGTAGAGCAATTTAGTGGATGTTGCATCATTCTTTTTGACTTTTTGACACCTTTTGTGACTTTGACCTAAATTGTACAAATATTTTTACGACGCTCACTGTTTGTTGGCTGTTGGCATTCATACACCAGCATGTTAGAGTGAAAGGCAATGCCCAAAGCATGCTAATTTTATGTGGCACATTAATTAATCCTGCATGCTTTGGAATTTTGTTTTCAGTTAACTTGATTCATGTAACTTATCATACGCGGTTGCTCAATACTGTTGTTACAAAAATGTGTTTGGAACACAGGGTAATGGTTCACTCCAAAATTATAGATGCTATTTAGTTAAAGATCTATATTTTTTGGATAAGGTAAATTATTGGTAGGCAGCGTAGTGAATGCTGCCACCAGTAACATGTACACAAGTCTTAAAGCATGAACCTGTGGCAATAGCCTTAAATTTGTGAAAACAATCTGACGTAACAACTACAAATAACCTCTCGCCCACAGATAACATGTGGATCTGATAAGTTGAGTGAGAGGTTTGGGTGGATGTGATCATCCCTCAAATGGGGCAAAGTTTTCACTTTATAACAAATTATAACTTAGCACAACATCAAAGTTAGCTTAACTGCGTAGAACTGTCCTTGTGTGATCAAAGAAATAATGCCCAGAGGTGACGATCTGTGCTGCTCTGATGAAGTTTGTGATAACCTCACGACTTTGGAAAAAAGAGGAATAATTAGTAAAATCATAGGATAATATTGTCAGATTTGCAAATGTGGTTTGTCTGAACATAGTTCGCCATCAGAATTTTCATTTATTTTCAATACCGCATTGCTTTAAGCAATAACTCTGTGTTGCGTTATGAACTGCCTCACATTCAAATTGTAAAAATATATTACTTTATAAATGATAAAACAAAGCAACAAATTAAAATCAGTCCGACCATTTTTCCATTTTGTTCGGAATCTACAGAAACTGCTCCAAGCTGCTGCTTGCTATAACAGAGTAGACTCATTTATCAGGATATAATCCCAAAAATGATGGGTTTCACTTTACATACATTATTCAAATAGCTAATTTAATGGTTTGTTTGTTATACAATGCAGAACAGCTATACAAAATAATTACTACATTCTTACGCAACGGTTATTAATTGTATTATTACAATACATTACAAATATTATTGAGTTTGCAATTTGGAATATACAGTAAGTATAAATGATGGCATAATTATGTTATATCAACGCGCAAAGTGTAACAATAATTTAATCAAAATAATTGAATAGTATAATTAAAATAGAATTATTTGAAGATTAAACAAAATATATTCAGATTTTGGAAAATAAATCAATTGCAAGTTAATCCAGATACATATAGAGTTAAGTTTTGAGATTTGAACAATATTTATAACTATAATCATTAATATAGACAGAGTGGTGAGGCTGGAAATAGATGATATACCAAAGTGCTCTGACTAAACTTTGTCAAAATTGCTGAGTAAAAAAGTGATATTTTGATGATATTTAGTACTTTTCTGCATCTTCACGTATTTGTATAATATGATGCTGACTTAGAGTAGGGTATTTCTTTGATTAAATGCGTAGAAAGCTGGGCATCCTTGGAGGAGCCCTTCTCCACACCCAAGTGCATCTGAGATTGTGCTATAAGCACGATCACATTTGCCCTTATCTGATCATGCTTATTATTGTAGCCGTCAATGCTTTGTTATGGTATTTAATTCGTGACTTTATCGGTCACTGCTTTCATTATGATATGCATGCTGAGGTTCTTAAACTGAGTTCCTATTTTCAATTACCATTCAATGGCATCTCCACCGAGCCACTGCATTCTGTTTACTGCAATACATCTCATTGTTTTCAAAGGTAGATGCACTTTGAGCATGCTTTGCCAATCTGATCTGAGGAATATTTTATGCTTTGATAATTCCCAAGTTGTTATTCATGGCTTCTCAGTATTCTTGATGTTGCTCTGTGAGGTGGTATATGTGCGAGAAATGCAGATAGTGACGCTTTGACTCATCGTCTTATCAGATGTTGTCTACCCTGGCATATTCACAGATTTATTGCTCATCTATTATTCTTAACGATCTTTAATTGATGGCAATTTGTACTTGTCTACTCTGACAGTAGCTACTTGATAAATTGTCCAAACTCGGCAAATTGTTGAGGTTTTTTTTCTTTATTACAATTGATAAAAATAGAATTTGAGGTGGTGTCAGAAAGTCCACTCCACCTGATCACCTTTACCAAATTTTTGTTTTCGACATATTAAAAACAAATTAATTAATCATAGATGTGATGAATTGAGTAATTAGAATAATTAAGGAATTGATAAACTTTATTATTTCTTTCAGATTTCACGCAGAAAATTGTGGTTTAAATTCAATTACATGCATTAGCCATTGAACAATGGCCTAGTTCCAAGCCTTCCAGTCAAAGACGCATGTTTAAGAGATTGGGTCGGCACCCGTTATTTGTCGATAAGGATCGGATCTCAAGCTAGCATTTAACTCACAATGCATTAATAACCCATCGCAGCATTCGCTGTTGGCGGTTCTAAGCAGTGCCGATCCTTGATTGAGTTAATCTAAGGTTAACTAAGATTGAAAACATTCAAGGTTAATTTTCAAAATTAATTTTGTATCTTATTGCAATCTTATTTCGAAAAAAATAAATTATATATTATTCTTTATTGCGTACAATGATTACTTTATGGTTTACATCACTACTTGCAGTTGCAAGTACATAAGAATATTTAGAAAACTTGAAGATTTTGTGGCAAACAAATTATTTATTTTAGAAGTAAGCAAATTCTTGAATATCAAACATTAATGAATATTACAATATATACAATTTCAAATAATCTTCTTTTACTACCACTTAATTTGAAGATTCTATGATGAGTAATTGCTATATTTAAACAAGATTAATTGAGATTGATTTCTTTGCTCAATGGATAAACCTCTATTCTTTATTAAAATTTTGGGCCACGGAACGGCACTAGTCCTAAGCTTGTAGCTGTAAATCAACTTTTTCTGATTGAGATAAATTGGGAACTTGCGCGACAATCGGCATTAAACTCCGAGATGCTGGTTTAGTGTTGTCGTACTAAATGGATTATTTTACGAATCATTTGAGAACTTTATGCTTAGTTATCGTTCTTAATACTGTAATTTACACTTTGACTGTGATCGAAAATGGTCATGGGTCCGATTCTCCGTCCAGTCGCAATGTATGCAGTTCAGGCTACTGTATTGCTGCAACTTTCTTGGTTGATGTTGAGTATATAGCAAGCCCTGCTTCATATTAGATAGTTGATACCTATAATATCAACCTGCATCTAATGTCAACTTGCATCTAATGTCAATAATATTATAAAGAGTTTCCAGAGATTGTCTAGGTTCTAGAATATAATTTCACCATTTTGCCTGATTGCGACTTTAAAATCTTATTTGTAGCCTCCAATATGTCATCTGCCTGTACTAGCTGCCGAGATTCTCTGATGGGAAAACGGTATGTAATGAGGGACGATAAAGCCACCTGCCTCAAGTGTTATGAAGTCAAGTTTGCTAACAAGTGTCAAAAGTGCAAACAGCCCATAGGAACCGAGGCTAAGGTATGTACAACGCTTTGAGTGTGACTCTCAAGTCACTGGTTTGTTGTCTGCTGTGGTCACTGGTTTGTTGTTTGTCTTGTTTTGTTTATTAACCTTGATAATAGCAAGAAACACATCAGACCTCCGGTATTTTGCCTGCTGATCAGAGCGCAATAAGTAACTTCTGGTTGCAAACTTTGCTAATAGATTCTAGGCAGAATTCTTTTTACCATTAACTCAGGACCTCACGACCGCCAAGTGAAGTATAAGAACACATTAAATTATTAGCTGTGTGACTATGTGTCTCGGATGTTGACGTCCTCTGCATTCTATGCGTCGTCTCAATTACAAGGTTTCAAAGATGCCATTATCCACCTGTCTCAATTTGCACCACATGTACATGTCACAGACTAGTAATAACCGCAGCCAAAACATTTTGTGAGGGATTGTGATCTTGTAATACTGATTGATTGTGGACAAGTTTAAGATCAAAGTAGTAAGTTACACAACAGTAGGCCGTAAGAGATTATATCGACGCAGCAAGACATGCTTGCCTGAGTAGCTCTCTATCAAATGTTAATTGTAGCATAATTAGTAAATATATAGCAAGCTTCTGTCTGTAGAGAATAGCACTGGATGTTAATAAGCAGCTCCCTGGTATGATATATATTCCTAAGTTATCATTTTCTGCAAGAGAAAACTTTATTTTGGAAAATATCATGGTCCATTGTTTGGAAAAAAATGATTAAAGTATTCATATGATAAAATAACATAATAATTTACTGCTATCAAGTAGCCTAACAGTTGGTAGGAATTAGATTTAGATGCTGAGATCCAGCCGAGCTGGGATGGGATGGGATGGGAAGTTGGTACCCCCAAACTAATTAATAAGAGTATGGAAACCCAAGCCAATAGTGCTTTGATGAAAAACTGATAGACTTTGTTCCAACAGCATAGTAATATAGGATGCTGGATTTGATATGAGCAGCAACTCACTCTAGCAGACATATAGCATAATTAATCTGCTATTAATAACCATTAGCATAGCACAATAAGATGTTGTTAAAGGTTAGCAGTCTGAAGAATAACTCTTTAATAATGGAGGAAGTATTACAAGGAAATGTCAGACTCACTCACTGTAAATGTGCTAATTAAAGCACTCCTGCTAATAGAACATTTTGCTTTTATCTTCCAACGCTGTGAGATAAAATTAGTATTACATTTATTTACATGTAATTCAACATCTGCATAATTTGTAGCCTTTATTCTTAGATTGCAATTGAGTGGGGTGCCGGATGAGCTGAGCCCGTTGCAGTTATCTAGAAAGTTTGGGTGCATAATTGCCGTCAGCAGCTTAGTGTCAGCACCCTGCAAAATTCGTTGATTGGCCTATGAACTTTACGTCAGATAGGGGCGGGTGTTGGTATGCTTGGGGGATTTTAGCTAAGTTAATATGATGTAATACAATAATGCAAGCTATTTTTGCGATATAATCAAGAAAAGCGGTGCGTTATTGTATATTTCAATAACAGGATCACCACTATGGAAAAGACGTTTAAAGCTGAGGACTTGAACCAAAGTAAAAAATAAAAATAACCTAATTTGCTATGCTTTGTAGTCCAGTCCAGCACTTTTTATTATTCTCAACTTGTACAGGCAAGCTATTAACTGAGTGTGGATGTAGCCGGAAAGCACCGAAACTTCCAAGTAGTGTGGCTACAGTCAAAAAACAAAAACCTAAACCAAAAGCAAAAACCCTCTTGGACAAAGAAAATTATTATGGGATGGGAAGTTTTTGTGCTACGGTGTCAATATAATTGCATATGTATAATAAAATTTAAAAATGGGTACCATTTAATTGCTAAATTATGATATAAACCATTGTTCATATAATATATAGATCATTATTTCATAAATATAATAATAATAATAAATAAATATAATCAGGGGCGGGTTTAGGGGGGTACCCAAGAAGCCACAGCTCCCCCTTCCTTTCAAGAAAAAAATGGAACTGGAACTTTTACGAAACTGGTAGGATTTATCCCCTTTAAAGAGGACAATGCCAAACAAATTTAGGAGTTTCAGTGTGAGTTTGAACTAGCCTGGCTTACCAAGCCAGTTGGATTAGGAGTTATATGCTCATGAATCGGCGATAGTAAGTTGGTGTGATAAATTTGGCTCCTCCCTTACCTGTTTTCTGCAGCCGCCCCTGGATATAATTATATAAAGCATTCATTGTTTGATATTGCATGTACATACAGCATACCCTAAGTCCGCTAATTCAGGTTTATGTTGAGGATTCACCAAAATTAAATCCGCTAATAATTTCTTCCAGTAGGGTAATTTACCAGCATTATCTTCCAATGTCGCCACAACTGGTCGTTTTGTTAGCCAGCCTGTCTTTGAAAAGCTTTGTTTTGATGTAGTTGCCCCCACGACGAGACCAGCAGAGCAAATTTGTTCCGCTGGGTTCAACGTGGGGGCAACTCCACAAAAACAAAGTTGTCAAAGACAGGCCAGATCATTGGCTGCAATTGTACATACCTAATCTATTGGTGTTGCAGGATGTGACATACAAAGATCAACACTATCACGAGACCTGCTTTATCTGCTCCTCATGTAATAACACACTGGCTCACACACAGTTCATTAACCAAGGCGGTTCTTTGGTGTGTGAGGGATGCTACAACAGCAACTTTGCAGAGCAGTGTGACTCTTGTCAAAGGATCTTCAAACATGGTAGGTACTACGTAAAGGGCGTACCATATGAAATGTCTTACAGCTAATAGAGCCATGTACGACAGCGGCATAGCACCTTGCTCTGGTCTGGCAGCAGTGACACTAGTTATTTATAAAGATGTGGGTTTGAATTTCTCTTATCACTGCTGCAGGTCCACCTGCAGCAGTGATAAGAGAAATTCAAACCC
>JAOQGN010226543.1:0-10596 GCA_027564295.1 Himantozoum antarcticum | reverse complement strand
GAAATAAGAATGAGCTTCCAATGAAATAACAAAACAAATAAGTTGACTGTTTGTTCAAGTAACTATGATACAGGTCTTAAATGACAAAAATTATCTTTTAAAATAAATGTGACATTCCACTGTAATGAGAATAGCAGCCACACTGGTCACAATGGTGATATCACAATTGATTCCGGAAACCACTGCCCAAGTTGTGATATTACTAAATGCACCGACAAGAACTAAACTAAGTGCTAAATTTGTTGTGATGTTTCAGTTCACCCTAGTTCTGATTTTACAGTTGTCCTAATGAGAAATTCACACACTGACTCCGACAAGTTACTTTGCAGCTGCTGAGAGTCTCAGATGAATGATCAAAGTGTATATTTCGATAATGAAGTGACTACTACAAAAAAATTTGTAGCAGTTATATTTCAACAATATTGCTAATAGTAGTATCATTCATGGCAAATAATTAATTTTTTTTATTCTTTATTATAATAAGGTTTTATTAAAAGTTTCAGCCACTTCACCCATCTTTACTCACCAAAATTTATTGCAATTTTGAATTACAAAAATAATTGTAATAAATATATGTAACAAGTTTATGTTCTATATTTAGCAATAAAACCGATTTACAATGCCACGAAATAGAAATATAAATCTCTACTTGAAATAATTATGAATAATTTTATCGTAAATTTACTTTCAACTAGCTGCTTTCAAGCCTTCATCACGTAGCATAAATATATTAATACATAAATAAATATAATTATGATGTATAAGTTGTTGATATTACTCATTGTATACTAATAGATAATGCCGCCATCAATAGATTACACCCTGCCTTCACCGCCAGTTGGTTTACCTGGCCAGCTGGTCCCTGATCCTCCATGGATGCCACTTTACAAGCTGAAGCTGGAGGAACTGGCAGCAAACCAAGAAGGCTCAGTAAGTAACAACCCGTAATGCAACGCCAACAATTGCATTAGCATTGGTTTCCTTATGTTTATATTAGATTATTCATTTTGTATCATGATACATGCACCGTTGCACCCTACTGAAAGAAATTATTTGTTGGAATTATCTTTAGCTAATTTCGCTAATGAATAATTCGCCAAAAATGAATTCCGGTAATATTCAATTCCTTCAAAAAATTTAGGATTATAGTAGTGAAAATTGAAGGCTTTGTATAGAAAACAACACTTTGTGTGATTTTAAATATCGCTAGTTCAAAAATCGCTAAAAATAACTAAAGTCGCTAATTTAGTTTTGTATTGGAGATTCACCAAAATTAAGTCCGCTAATGATTTCTTCTAATAGGGTGTATTAAAGTCAGTTATTACAATGAGAATAAAGTGATAACGAAAGCGACGATCAGCATTGTTATAAAATTTAGGTATTAATTTAGTTAAATTAAGACAATTGAAAGATTTGGAGTTTAGAGTATTGCATAAAATATGGGGACAAGCCTTTACAACGCTTTGCTTCTGTATTTCATGCTTGACGAGGATCACTGTTTTATAGAAATCTTTGGTGACTGCCACCAACACAAGACGTAAACAGCAACAAGAAATGGTAGCCAAGGCTCTTGTAGCAGAAGAATGCCGAAAAAGGGAGGCTAGAGAGGCATTCCCATTGAGCAGTGTCGCTGTTAGTATTCACGCAGCTCAGGAGTTCACTAAAACATACCAGCAAGAAGCAGACGAATGTAAGTGAGATCTGAAACAATCTTCACTTTATTTCAAAAGTTAATCTGTTCTCATTATAACGCTATGACTTGTAGTGATTATTTCCAATGCGTTTTTGTAGTTGGGAGTAGGAATGTTCAGATGGTTAAGATCACTCACCCCTCTTGTGAGGTGAGGTATCACCTCTCTTGTGAGGTGAGGTATTGCGTTCAATTTACAAAAATTTCTCGCCGAAGGATTCTTGAGCAAAATTGTCAAGCCTAGTTACCATGCAAACAAGGTCAAGCCCAGTTACCATACAAGCCAATTCAAATTGAGGCAACTCCTGTGTCCCAGACATTGCTGGGACAGTTGCTGGGTTGAACTCCTTGAAACTATGGAGTTATCCACTCTCCGCCATCGAATATGTTGGAATTTCTCTCTGACTTAGTCTCCATCTTTATGTAGGATAAAATGATATAGATTACATACCATTTACGGTATAGACTCGTCCGTGTAATAGTTTGACTCTTAAATTGTAAGTTAAGATTATATTGTCTAGCATTCTAGCATTCATTACCTCATGCATGACACGTCATGTCTGGATTGAATATAGCGATATCTGAGGTAAAGCCGTGTCGCTGTCCGCTGATGTGGTGCCGACTGAAATAAGATCAAATGAAATATAGCATCACAATTTTATGTTATGTAGCCACACCATTGATTTATTTTGTTTGCCAATAATTCTTACAGCTAGCCAAGGAACTAATAAGTCTGAGTATATGTGTGGTTTGCCACACCAGTCATCCGTTACCAATCTCTGTCCACCATCATTGCGTAGAACATCTCTGATTACATCAGTTTCCAAATTTGGTGGGTCAACCATGGCATTGAAAGTTGACTCAGGTACTCCAAATTGCAATGTTAGGCCTTTGCTGTATTCACAAGTAGTTTGGCAATGGTGGTACATGGAGTTCCGACTCCGTTTAGTGTGTAGCCATGTCCATCTATATTTTCATTAGATAATTTGGTGGCATGCTTATTCTTCATAAACATCCTGTTTCATGTTGTAATGTACTCAAACTACTTCTAAGGGGAAATTATTGTATGTATCCAACTAGTTCGACCATCAGGCTCTCTCTTAGCCTGAGCTCTTAGCTCTTAGCCCTAGTCATTGTAGGGCTGGTGACAGTAGCACTTGGTACAAGTGGAGCCGACTACTACTTCTCTGACCACTTGAGCCTGGTGACCAGCCTATTAACCAGCCACATAATATAACTTTCTCCTCATAATTACATTTGTAGAACATGATATCTATGTCCAGCAGCATTAACCACGTCTCCTAATCACAGGCAAGGCACAATCATCTTGCAGTGTTGCCGGTTTGATTGTTGTCTCACTTGTAACCTTTGATATTGGAATTGTGTAGCCAACATTTGACATGTGTGTTTATGTTTTTATAACCCTATAATTAAACTTTGTATTTCACTAATATCAACTACACATAAACTCTCTCACATAGACTTTATTTCATAGTTATAACAGTATCATTGTTATTATAATATTGTGACTAGGGTCATTTCATAATGGATGTCACTACTAACCATTGGTTGTGGCTGTATCTTATTTATGTAATTCTCTCTTAATCGGCTCTCTTTCACTAAAAAACCTGGCCATCTGATAAAGAGCTGTCCAGTTTTGGTGTGAAATAAAGCTGTCCATGGCAGGTTGATATCTTACTCTCCCCACAGGAATAATTTAATAGTTCTTGAATTTTTCAAACATAGTATTTGTTATTATGAAGTTTACCAAATCCCAAGGTTATTGAAGCTAATTATTGTGCTATATTCTCATCAGACAGTGTCTAAGTACTCTCTGTCTATCTTTTCTAACTCCCTGATATGCGATAGCTTTCTGATGGAAGGGTCACATCCATCTATCGGTTTTTTTAGAGTTGCAAAACCTCCAAAATCATAAAATCTATTGGGGAATGGGCCTTGGGATTTGGGGCCTTGCAGTATTCAAAAAGCCCAATGACACTTCCACCAGGTTTTCAATTAGGGTATTATTTATACAATGACTCTAACCAATATTGTTGGTATTTTTTCAGACTAACTAGAATGTGGAACACATTCCTAATACTGTTCCTAATATAGTAAATATACACATAATTTTGTATTCGGCATACTAATAATAATAATAATATTGTACTCTTCTGCTGATGTTGCTGAAAAATTATTTTGTTCAAGTTCCATACCTCTATTTTGTGTTTTTTTAGCATTGTTTTATTGATATAAGTATTGTGCTGAATAATTATGTCATGTTGTAGCATCTGATGACGTTCAGGAGACTGTCTCAGTTAAAGAAGTGATTACTGCACACTCAGTATTCCCTACATGTATCTGTCTAGTTGGCCTTGCCTTGTTTGATCAGCTCGAGGACAGCGATTCACATGGTGGTACTACAGGTTAGTAAAGTTTATAGTAAAAGTACTTGGCATCTTTTTGTACTCTTTCAGTGATTTATTTCGATATTTTATTTTTTCTTTGCGTCGCATTGATTGTCATTGATTATCTGAGTCGGCAATCAAGTTGTCCAGAACTGTAATTATATAATGGTTAAATTCAAAGCCATACAAAAACACTTGTTTTTGTATGGCTTTGGTTAAATTAGTTAGCAACGTTGAATGTAGTGAGGAGTTGAGAAACTGTGAGCAGAAAATATTTTTATTCATTTATTTTGTTGTTAGTATGATGATCTTCTATTTTATTTTATTGAACATATGGGATTAGCCAAATCATTATTTTTAAATTGATCATCACTTTTATATACACATTCATGGTAATAATGAATCATAGAAATGGATACTGCCTCTCACTCACAACACACTGGTAATGTGCTCTTGGGAAGCTAGGAGATTGACCTATTTACGTGATAGTTATATGCCCCGTGCACGTATATTCGGAAAGGAGAGGAAGTTTAATAGTAGAGAACAAGGCTTCCATGATATGTTGTTTGTAAATGTGCGATTTGCTCATCAATTAATTTTTTGGATGCATGGGCTGTTGTTATAATTCGCTCGCTCTTCTTTTCACTTTTCCGGTCAATGCATAAATATTATTATAAGTAAACTTATCGCTGATGACGTGGCACAAACTAATAAATTATCGGTAGTCAGTAAAATATTAGGGTTATGTTCTCTCTAATATTATGTTCTGTATTGGTAACTTTCCGATGCCACCATATTGCATCAACATTAAGGCAGTGAAAGGGATCTTTGTTGATGTGTATTTCCACCATGGTATTCATAACAGACTATATAGTTGTGATGCTTAGTATGGATAGTCTGTTTCCGTGTGACTCCATATGGTGCTGGTTGTATAATTTTTAATGCTATTCTTTCTATGTTTTCAATTCTTGTTCTTTCTTTCACCGCCAAGGAATGTAATGTACCTGTACAATGTAATGCATGCAATCCATAATTTATTGAACATTTTAATTCAGTTGGTGCCACAGCCGAATCTATCATCCGGAGATGTATGGTGGAGGACGCTTCACTGTTCTTCCGCTATCTTTTTGAGAAGCTGACTAGCCCTGAGAGAAGAAATGACATGTTCATGATACTGCGTAAGCTACTGGTTTGGATGCCTAATCTGCCAGCAAATGCTGCCTACATTCTATTCAATAATCTGGTAAGCTCTGCAATATTTTGTTATTGCGATAATTAATATATAAATATTATTATAAATATAAAATATATATATATATTATCAATATTTAAATTGTATTTATATATGTATTAATATATTATAAATATAAAATATAAACCTAGTTTATGAGCAGGGTTTTACTAATTTGTGATTTTATGGCAATCATCCTTTTTTCGTTGCTCCCATGCACTAACAACTCTAGCATCTAAATTGTTGTTGTCTCTTTACTGGATAATAGGTTGTTGTTGACCAAAACACACCCAAGCACACCGAATAATTGCCGTATGGATGACTTTGTGGGATATTGTTACTGGGAGTAAATGAAGTGCCACGATTTCCTATTTCATTTTCAAATTGTCATCTATTCCGAGTTGATTTTCTAAGGATCGTCGAACACAACGCCCTCACCCCAATGGATTTTGTTTGCAGTAATGCTCATGCATACATGTTGTAGGTCGGCTATGTGCTGTTTTATAACAGATCCACCAACAGCAATGCCCAGGTGTGTATGAGCCAGGCTATGTCTGTCATGTGGCAGCTGGTACCCAATGTACAGGGACTCAACTTCAAGGATCTGAAAACCATGCTGAAAAAAGTGCAAAGTGAGGTTAGTAAAGATATCAGAAGGCTTGGAAAAGTTGTCACACAATGTACCGTAAACATAAACAGTCTGACTTTGTAGATCTCAAGCTACAAGTAAGTTTCTGAAAGTGACAGCGATCCAAATCCAAAGAAATTCATGGCCCTTAGCTTTTCTTGTTGAATATGCATAATAAATAAAAGGTAATATGCATAATTTTGTAATGCACCTGCTAGGTGCTCAGGGTTATAGATAATAACAAACCAGTCATAACATCAGGGGTTCATATAAATACATGTACATAAATAATTATATATAACCTTTTATCTGATCTACGATTAATATAGAAATGTGTCAAAAAAGTGATAGTCATTATAGACTAGTTATAGTTGTCATCCTAGTAAATAAATTGTTCCATGTTATTGAGCATTATTTGTATCTTTCATGACATCAGATATTAATCTGGGAACTTCAGAAATAAGGCGTTGTTTACATATATGGAGTTTGTTGGTAGCTATTCCCCCTGCCTGAACCATGTGAGCGGACAACTAATTTAATGTTAAAATTAAAATACTAGCTGTTATGTTTTTGTCAGGTAAGGATTCAGTAGCTATCACTCTTTATTTAATATCAATAGCTTTCTCTGTCTACAGCAAACCCTCATGATAACGGCGCATCTGCCGTCTACTAAGAAGATAATAGTGCATGGTATAGATGGAGCTCTGCCTCCACAACAGTTTGTAGTGCACGAGGACACTCAGTTCAAGCTGATCCTGCAAGAAAGTTTTGAATACTTCTCCATCACTGAAGACTTAGACCACTACCAGCTAGCTGATGCTAAAACTAGTATGTTATTACAGTTATTTATACCACTACTAGCTAGCTAAAATGTTGAGACTATAGTATTTCTAGTAGGGCAGCATTAGGGTTGGGTTGGCTTGGCCATGGTCAAGTCAAAGCTTGACCCGACAATACAGGGTCATTGATTGGTATTGTTTCGGGTCAAGTATAATTATTGTTACGTATGTTAGTTACAATTAAACCTCGGACCTGTTAGTGATCAACTCCGAGTACTGATTAACTGATATATTTACTAACTGATATAATTATAACTTGATGAATTAATGTAAATATATTTATTAAATTAATAAATATAATTATAATTTGTAAAAATGTAATTATTATAATTAATAAAATCAATAATATTAGATCTTAGAGTTTCCTATCAATTTGTATCATAACATAGGCACGGTGTGACCCGATCCGCCCCAGCAAAAAAAATCTTAAAGTACCTGAGCTTGGCCTGGCCCAGATTTTGCATGCTCACTGCAGCCCTAATTTCTAGGATGACAGGGAGGCATAACTCTGCAAGCAAATACAAATAATTATTGTGATGGCAGATTCATTGAATCTATTGCAAAATGGTATCTAACTATGTACGAAAGAGATGGGTTAACGGTTAGCCATAATACTTCATAGACTATCATTTTATTTTTAACAGTTGGAGATATCAATTAGTAATACGATGTGACCTACTTATGTGGAGTTATGTTACCTTGTAATATAATTACAAAATATTGTAGGACATCTCTTGTATCAGTCTAAAGCCCGTGATAAAACGTTGAACAATGAGATAGCAGTAACAGGATATCATTCCAAATGTTGTCACCAGCAGTACTGGTGGACGGTTTCTAAATCTTACTTGCGTATCTGTTAGAGACTAGTTTGTGATTTATGCATAGCTTCCAGATTCGATACTTTCACTATCACTATTCCTTGACTGGAATAGCTACTTAGGATACGGATGCTGGAAACTAGGTTTATTGAAGTTTGTTTTGTTGAAATTATATGGTTGATATTTTGAGCATTTCATCTTGAATGGCTATTCCATTCATTCCAACACTCGTACATACCACACACCGTACATACCCCACACATCGCACACACCCCACACACCCCACACACCCCACACACCCCACACACCCCACACACCCCACACACCCCACACACACCGCACAGTTCAAGTTCTGAAAAACAATAACTAAAATTTATTGGGATCATAATCTGGCATTTATCTCGTCTATTGGTTTCATTCGTTGTATCCAATATGTTGCAGGTCATTCTAATAATTATAATATCTTTATCTCAATTTTGTTGACAACTTGATTTTGTCTATTTTGTTTCAATAGGTCAAATGTACAGTATGCATGACTTCATTCGGGATTTTTATGTATTCCGGAGAAACAACACACCTCAACTGAAACTCCTCAAAATACACCCAAAGAAATCATTTGATATTCTACAGAAACAGGTAAGTCATCCATTAGAAGAAGTGTTTCAAAGATCCTATTCTTGGATGATTTGTGGATTTTCGTGGTTTGGAAAAATATTAATGAAATTAGAGCTGTTTGATTTCACTGAACAGCTTTGATTAAAATAGGCCATTAATCGGGACCATTGGAACGAACGCAATGGGTTCCCATGGGCACGATAAAAGTTTTCTAATATTTAACCATTTAAACGCTAATTAGTATTTAATGTATTGTATCACCGTCACTGGATGAATGCTGAAGCTACTAGCATCTGAATGCTGAAACCACAAACTGAATTTGTATTGTCTTTCCAGGCTATGGATATGAAGTTCATAGAGATGTGCAAGGTGGAGTTAGGCAAGAACATACTAAAGTTTACTAATCAGAATCATGTAAGTATGCAACTATTCGTTGGAATAAATCTAAAATTAACACCTAAATGGCTATAAGCTCTTCAGTTTAATGTTTAAGCTCTTCAGTTTAAGCTGGTGTTGGCTTCTACATTGTGGATTAGTTTTCTTGTTGTATATTGACAAATCCAAAACGTGGGGAAATGTAGAGCAAAATTGGCCTTTGTTACTATAAACGCAGAGTGATATGAAGACGGATGATGTGACAAAGATTTGAAGAAAAGTATTACATCATCTGCAAATTTGTCGGAATTGTATGACAACAGGCGGAAAGCAACAACAGGAAATGATAACAGGCGTTTATATCCAAGCATCACTAAAGTAGATATAACAATATATAACTGCCTTTCATGATAAAACATCGGACTCACTTCAGCCACTTCAGCTCGTCTTTGCTGTTTGCTGTTATTATTTCATTTTTTTTATTTAATTTTGTCATTAGGAATCAGTGGAGCAATAACACTACAGATATCTTGTCCGCTGTAATTAATAGGTACTTATCGTTGGAACGTGTAAACTGGTGACAGCTTTACTGTGACTATGTAAGCGTAATTATGACTTCTACAAAATGAGTTAAGTTAATAGATATGCAAATTTTATTTTATTTGTTGGCTAAGGCTACATAAATGTTCACAAAAAATAAAGCGATGATTTTCGGCCATAAATTATCAATATTCCACCAAAATATTTACGAGAAGTTGGAGATAAATGCATTAATTAAAAACTCGTTTTAACTTTTAAAAATCTAGACCGTCGTATATTATATTGTGTCATGCAGTAATCTTGACTGATGAGAACCCAGAAAGAAAGTTTTCGGCTCTTCTCTTTGTATTGCATCATGAAAATATAATATAACTAGAGGGGGTCATTATTCGCATTAATTACCGCGATTAAACATTTTGCAAGATTAACCCGATCAAGGTTTTCCTCCCTAATTAATCGCCTGTGCATTATATTTACATTGACAATGCAAAATAATAAATAAATGTCATTTCTTTGTTCTACATCTCAGTTATAAATTATAATTATCATTTATACCCAAACACACTCACCAAATGAAGCAGTGACAGTTACTATTTTGTTGAAATCATAACTACAGTGCACATTTCATTATTTGTTCAAATATTATTGAGTGAACTGACAATGAAAATCAACCACCTCACACAAATTATACACTGGAAATTAAATAGTTTGAAATCACATCTGCAGTTATATGATCCAATAGTAATTTACAATTGCAGAGTAAGTTTTGTAACTATATATAGTTCAAGTTACAAGTGAGAGTTTGAGGGTGGTGTCAGGTCTCTTGATCGATTCAATTTGATAGCATTTCTTTACAGTAATTCCTTTATAGTAAGTGGATTTCGGATAAAGCAGATAACTCCCACTGTATTAAATATTAGCTAGCTAACAAGAAAACAGATAACTCCCACTCCAAACACAATTGCAGAGAATAAACCAAACCGAACAGTATTTGCTTGCTGTATTTATATATGTATGTATGAAAGATTTACTACCACACAAATCAGAGCATGTCTAAAAATGTATCAATAATAATTGGATAATCATTGAACCATCAATAGATTACTATAAGACAAATAAAAAATATAGTTTGCTATGAAGGCTGTGTACATGGCTGTATATTATAAAGAAGATCGTGCATGTACCATCATAAGGTTCATGCTTGTTCATGTACACAATGCACATGTACATAATTGTGCATGTACACCATGCACATGTACATGATTGTACATGTATAATATCAATATTACCATAAAATAAGAATTGTCAACGTAAAATGTTATTGTAAAACTATGTTTGCTTAAGGAGTTGGAAGGAACCCTTTCAACTCCTTGGTTTGTTAGGCCAAGTACTTTTGGTTAAAAAGTATACAGTTTCTTCTGATTTTTATGGTTCTGTATGGCCTTGTATGGG